>JAJPUD010007018.1:68296-96228 GCA_023553655.1 Myrmecobius fasciatus
CTACCCAAACTAATCTACTTATTTAGTGCCATACCAATCAAACTCCCAAGAAATTATTTTACAGATCTAGAAAAAATAGTAGCAAAGTTCATTTGGAAGAACAAAAGATCAAGGATTTCAAGGGGGTTAATGAAAAAAAAAAGGCAGATGAAGGTGGCCTTGCTGTACCAGATCTAAAACTATATTATAAAGCAGCAGTCATCAAAACCATTTGGTACTGGCTAAGAAATAGAGCAGTCGATCAGTGGCACAGGATAGGATATCAGGACAATCTAGGCAATAACCTTAACAATCTAGTATTCGATAAACCCAAAGACCCCAGCTTTTGGGATAAATACTCACTATTCGGCAAAAACTGCTGGGAAAATTGGAAACTAGTGTGGAAGAAATTAGGGCTTGACCCATACCTAACACCACATACCAAGATAAGATCTAAATGGGTTCATGATCTAGATATAAAGAGGGACTTTGTAAGCAAGTTAGAGGAATGTAATATAGTTTATCTCTCAGACCTGTGGAGAGGGAATAAATTTATGTCCAAAGAAGACCTGGAACTCCTAATTGAACACCAGATGGATAATTTTGATTATCTTAAGTTAAAAAGTTTCTGTACAAACAAAAGAAATGCAGACAAGATTAGGAGGGATGCATCAAATTGGGAAATCATCTTTACCTTTAATGGTTCTGATAAAGGCCTCATTTCTAAAATTTATAGAGAATTGTCTCATATATATAAGAATTCAAGCCACTCTTCAATAGATAAGTGGTCAAGGGATATATATGAACAGACAATTTTCAGATGATGAAATTAAAACCATCTCTAGTCATATGAAAAGTTGCTCCAAATCAATATTGATCAGAGAAATGCAAATTAAGACAACTCTGAGATACCACTACACACCTGTCAGATTGGCTAAAATGACAGGAAAAGATAACGATGAATGTTGGAGGGGATGTGGGAAAACTGGGACACTAATACATTGTTGGTGGAACGGATCCAACCATTCTGGAGAGCAATTTGGAGCTATGCTCAAAAAGTTGTCAAACTGTGCATACCCTTTGACCCAGCAGTGTTTCTACTGGGCCTATATCCCAAAGAGATCTTAGAGGAGGGAAAGGGACCCACATGTGCAAGAATGTTTGTGGCAGCCCTTTTTGTGGTGGCTAGAAACTGGAAACTGAAGGGATGCCCATCAATTGGAGAGTGGCTGAATAAATTATGGTATATGAATGTTATGGAATATTATTGCTCTGTAAGAAACGACCAGCAGGACGACTTCAGAGAGGCCTGGAGAGACTTGCAAGAACTGATGCTGAGTGAAACGAGCAGAACCAGGAGATCATCATACACAGCAACAACAGTATTACATGATGATCAATTCTGATGGACATGGCTTTCTGCAACAAAGAATTGTCTCAAACTAGTTCCAATTGTTCACTGAAGAAAACCATATACACCCAGAGAGAGGGATATGAAATATGGACCACAACGTAACATTTTCATGATCTCTATTGATATTTGTTTGCAATGTGCTGCCTTTCTCTGATACTTTTTTTTTCTTGTAGGTAGGATTTTTCTTGCATAACTTCTCAAGCATTTCAACATTATTAACATGTAGTGGACTTCCTGTCTTCTAGGGGAGGGGAGGGGACTGGGGGTAAAATTTGTAATGGAAAGCTTTGTAAAGATCAATGTTGGGGAACTACCCATACATATGTTATACAAATAAAAAGCTTTAATAAAAAAAAAAAAAAGAAACAACCAGCAGGATGATTTCACAGAGTTCTGGAGATACTTGCATGGACTGATGCTGAGCAAAATGAGCAGAACCAGGAGACCATTATACACAGCAACAACAAGACTATATGATGATCAATTCTGATGGACATGGTTCTCTTCAACATTATTCAAACCAGTTCCAGTTGTTCAGTGATGAGGAAAGCCATAGACACCCAGAGAGAGACCTGTGGGATCTGAGTGTGGACCACAAAATAGTATTTTCATGCTTTCTGTTGATGTTTGCTTGCATTTTATTTTCCTTCTTGGGTTTTTTTTTCTTGTAGATTCCATTTTTCTTTTACAGCAAGATAACTGTATAAATATGTATACATATATTCAATTCATCATATATTTTAACGTAATTAACATGTATTAGACTACCTGCCATTTAGGGGAAGGAGTGGGGGGAAGAAGAGATAAATTTGGAACAGAAGGTTTTGCAAGGGTCAGTGTTAAAAAATTGCCCATGAATATATTTTGCAAATAAAAAGCTTTAATTAAAAAAATACCAATAAAAACTTGTTTTAAAAAATGTTAAATACATGTGCAGTGTACTAGAAAAAATATCATTCCAATTGGAATGATGTAGGTGGATTGTATGATTGGATTATTTTAATCATTGAGCAATATAATTTAGTAGAACTAGATTTATCATGTGATTTCTTAAGAAATTGATTTGGGATAAAAAAAAATACCTTTATGAAAGATTGCTCAGCTAAGTGAATCAAAGGCATTATATGTATTTGAAATTTTAGTTGTAGGGAAAATTAGTGGTGAATTGAGTTATTGGTGCAACTATATAACAAGAAGAAAAAGTTTCTTCTGTGATTAGTAAATTGGCTTTAAAGATAATTGCCTAGGGGCAGCTAGGTGGCGCAGTGGATAGAGCACCAGCCCTGAAGTCAGGAGGACCTGAGTTCAAATCTGGTCTCAGACACGTAACAGCTGTGTGACCCTGGGCAAGTCACTTAACCCCAATTGCCTCAGCAAAAAAAAAAAAAAAAAAAAAAAATGACAATAAAGATAATTGCCTAACAAGAGATTAGATGTGTTACAAGCATAACTAGTGCCATCAGTGGAGAAAGTTTGAATTCTCTCAGAGTAACTTCTTGAGGAGTTTGGAAGTTTAAATTCTGTCATATTTGTAACAGCAGGATACTGTATAAATGAATAAAGAATGCAAAATAACAAAGCAAACTTAGAATAAAGAATTCTCAATGCAACACTTTATTTGATTCTCTCCACATCCTTATGATAGAGATTGTACAAATATCCCATGTCAGAGGAAAACTCTGAAACCTAAAGAGTCTTATTTCTTGCTTAAAATCACACAGGTATTAAGTACTAGAACAAAAACTAAGATCCATATCTCCTGATTCCAAGCCAAGAGTTTAAAATTTTAAAACTGCATTTATATGTAACTGTTGACTCCATTATTTATTTTTCTGTTTTCTGCATTAATGAAGACTGTGTGTTTACTGCTGAGAGAGGAGGAGGTTGGCTCCAATCCATATCCAAAGAATCATCTAAAAGAGTTATCTAAAAATTGAATGGGCTGCTTCTTAGGACAAGGAGTATACTCATGGCTTCAGATCCAAATTCTGCCCCTGATATAAGCACATATATGAGAGACAACATTGTGTAATGAAAAGGATGCTGAAGTTCGGTGATATGTGGGTTTAAATATCACCCCAACCTGTAACTACTAGAACCTTGGAGTAATTAATTAACCTTTCTGAAACTCAATTTTCCTGATTTTAAAATAAGTATAAGATTATTAGAAAGAACCCAAGAAACATTTCCAGAGATTCTGAAGTACTAAGTCATAAACTGAAGACTTATTTTCATCACTATTGTCAATTGATGGTAAAAGTTTCAAAAGTGAGAGGCAGATTTGTTAAGTGAACAGCTGGTTAAGAACTAGCAGAAGGAGACCTAAACTCTATTATAAAGCAGCAGTCATCAGAACTATATGGTACTGGCTAAGAAAAAGAGTGATGTAACAGTGGGATAGGCTAGATACACATGACACAAAAATCAATGACACAAAAATTCAATAATTTAGTGTTTGATAAACACCAAAACTCCAGCTTCTGTGATAAGAACTCATTATTTGACAAAAATTGCTAGGAAAACTAGAAAATAATATTAGCAACTCAGCATAAGCCTATATCTCACACCCCAAAAGAAAATAAATTCAAAATAAGTACATGATTTATGCATAAAGGGTGATAATATAAGCAAATTAGGAGAGCAAGGGAAAGTCTAACCTATCAGATATTTGGAAAAGGGAAGAATTTGTTAACAAAGAAGAATTAGAGCATTTTATAAAATGATAAATGGACAACTTTGCTTAAATTAATTTAAAAAGTTTTTGCACAAGCCCTTTTTGTAGTGGCTAGAAACTGGAAATTGAATAGATGCCCTTCAATTGGAGAATGGCTGAATAAATTATGGTATATGAATGTTATGGAATATTATTGTTCTGTAAGAAATGACCAGCAAGATGATTTCAGAGAGGCCTGGAGAGACTTACATGAACTGATGCTGAGTGAAATGAGCAGAACCAGGAGATCATTATACACGGCAACAACAGTACTATATGACGATCAATTCTGATGGACATGGCTCTCTTCAACAATGAAATGTTTCAAACCACCTCCAATTGTTCACTGAAGAAAGCCATATACACCCAGAGAGAGGGATGCGAAATGTGGACCACAACATAACATTCTCATACTCCTTGATTGATGTTTGCTTACATTGTGTTTCCTTTATCTGATATATCGTTTGTGTAGATAAGATTTTTCTTGCACACCAATGATAAGTTTGAAAGTATGTATACATATATTCGATTTGCCAATATTTTAACACAATTAACATGTAGTGGATATCCTGCCATCTAGGGGAGGGGTGGGGAGTTGGGGGGAAAAATTTGTAACGGAAAGCTATGTAAGGGTTATTGTTGAAGAATTACCCACACATATGTTATGCAAATAAAATAAAAATTTAAAAAAAAAAGTTTTTGCACAAAGTGAAGGTGGCCTAGCTGTACCATAGCTAAAATTACATTATAAAGCAGCATCAATCAAAACTATTTGGTAGTGGCTAAGAAATAGTGGAATACGTTAGATTCACAAGACACAATAGTCAACAACTATAGTAATCTGTTTTGATAAACCCAAAGACCCCAGCTTCTGGGATAAGAACTATCTGACAAAAATTGCTGGAAAAATTAGAAATTACTATGGCAGCAACTAGGCACTGATCCACATCTAACACCATATACCAAGATAAAGTTGAAATGGGTTCATGATTTAAACATAAAGAGTGGTACTATAAGCATATTGAAAAAAAGAAAGAATAGTCTACCTCTTAAATCTGTGAAGGAAGGAATTGGTCACCAAAGAAGAACTAGAATCCATCCATTATGGAATGCAAATGGATAATTTTGATTATATTGAGTTAAAAAGTTTTATACAAACAAAAACAATGCAGAAAAAGATTAGAAGGAAAGCAGAAAAAACTGGGGAAAATTTTACATCCAAGAGTTCTGATAAAGGCCTCATTCTAAAGTATATAGATAATTGACTCAAATTTAAAAGAATACAAGCCATGCCCCGATTGATAAATAATCAAAGAATATGAACAGACAATTTTCAGATGAAGAAATTAAAACCATTTCTAGTCATATGAAAAAATGCTCTAAATCACTATTGTTCAGAGAAATGCAAATTAAGACAACTCTGAGGTACCATTACACACTTCTCAAATTGACTAAGATGACGGGAAAAGGTAATGATATATGTTGGAGCGGATGTGGGAAAACTGAAATACTAATACATTGTTGGTGGAGTTGTGACCTGATCCAACCATTCTGGAGAGCAATTTGGAACTATGCCCAAAGAATTATCAAAATGTGCATAGCTTTTGATTTGACCATGTCTCTATTAGATCTGTATCCCAAATAGATAAAAAAGGGGAAAGAACTCAGATGTGCAAAAATGTTTGTTTGTGGCAGCTCTTTTTGTAGTGGCAAGGAACTGGAAACTAAGTAGATGCCCCTCAGTTGGAGAGTGGCTGAATAAGTTATGGTATATAAGTGTTATGGAATATTATTGTTCTATACTAAATGATCAGCAGGATGATTTCAGAGAGGCCTGGAGAGACTTATATGAACTAATGCTGAGTGAAGTGAGTAAAACCAAGAGAACATTATATATAGCAACAGTAAGATTATGTAATGATCAATTCTGATGGATGTGGCTCTTTTCAACAGTGATTCAGGACAGTTCCAGTGATCTTGCACGGGGAGAGAGCCATCTGCATCCAGAGAGAGGATTGTGGGAACTGAGTGTGGGTCACAACATAGCATTTTCACTCTTTTTGTTATTGTTTTCTTGCTTTTTATTTTCTTTCTCATTTTTTTCCCTTTTTGATCTCATTTTTCTTGTGCAGCATGATAATTGTAGAAATATGTATAGAACTACACATGTTTAACATATATAGGATTATTTGTTGTCTGGGGAATTTGGAGGGAAGGAGGAAGAAAAAATTGGAAGATAAGGTTTTGCACGGGTCAATGTTGAAAACTATGCATATATTTTGAAAATAGAAAGCTTTTTAAAAAAAAGAAACATAAAGAACTCTTTAAAAAGTTTTTGTACAAAGAAAACCAACACAGGTAAGATTTGAAGAGAAGCAGAAAGCTGGGGGAAAAAATTTACAGTCAGTGTTTCTGATTAAGGGCTCATTTCTAAAATAACTGAATCACATTTATAGTACTACAAGTCATTTCCCAATTGAAATAGTTAAAGAATATGAACAGATAATTTTCTGATGAAGAAGTTAAAGCCATCTATAGTCATATGGAAAAATGTTCGAAATCACTATTGATTAGAGAAATGAAAATTTAAAACAACTTTGAGATATCATCTCAATGCTTCAGATTTGGCTAAGATGACAGGAAAAGAAAATGATAAATGTTGGAAGGGATGTGGGAAATGGGACACTAGTGCATTGTTAGTGAAGCTTTGAAATAATCCAACCATTCTGGAGAGCAATTTGGAGCTATGCCCAAAGGGCTATAAAATTGAGCGTACCCTTTGATACAGTAATGCCATTACTGTGTCTGTATCCCAAAGCGATCGTAAGAGGGAAAAGGACCCCACATGTGCAAAAATGATTGTAGCAACTCTTTTTGTGGTGAGAAAAAATTAGAAAATGAATGGATGCCCATCAATTGAGGAATGGTTGAATAAATTAAGGTTTATGAAAGTAAAATGAATAACAGAATGATTTCAGAAAGGCCTGGAAAGGTTTGCAAAAACTAATGTTGAGTAAAACAAGCAGAGCCAGGAAAACATTGTACACAGCAACAGCAAGACTGTGCAATGATCAATTATGATAGATTTGTTTTTTCTCAGTGGTTCAGTGATCCACATGATTTCCATTTAAGTGGAAGATGGCATCTCTATCCAGGGAGAGAACAATGGAGAATGAATGTAAATCAGTAAATGGTATGTTCACTATTTTTTTCTTTTTCTTCTGGTTTTTTTTTCCTCTTGAGGTTTTCCCCTTTTGTTCTGATTTTTCTCTCCCAACATGATTCTCAAGGAAATATGTAAAACAATAAATGTACATGTAAAACCAAACCAAAACAAAACAAAACAAAAGGAAGAAAAGAAAACGGTGCCTCAGTATGGGATTGGATATCTGGGTCACATCTTAAGATATAGGAACAATAGTCTCCTTGCCAAGAATGGAGTATCTCTAACATGACCTCATAAGAATATGTTACCTTCTGTTTTACAAATCTATTCAAAAGGGATTTAAACTCAGAACAAAAGGGAAATAGGGGGAAATGCCTCACTACACATAGTAGTCAAAAGTAGTAAGTAGTAAAAAGAGCATTTAAATTGTAGTCAGGAAGATCTAGATTTGAATCCTGTCTCTGACACTTATAAACTGATGACTGTGGAAAAGTCAGTTGATTTCTTTGAGCCTTATTTTTTAAATCTGTAAAGTGGATATAGCTATACCTACAGTATAAGCTCACAAGGCTGATATAAGCATCAAATGAGATAGTTATTATAAGCTCTGAATGAACTTTAAAGCACATATAGATGTTTGTTGTTGTCATATCTTTTAAGCTAGATACCTTAATTACTAGTTGTAATCGAACAATAATGATATACCCAGAAATTCACCTGCAAAGAGAAAATGAAAAAAGGAAATAGTAATAAAATTTATAGCCTAAGACATCTATTCACAAATGTATGAGATGTAGACAATGCACAAGATGAACTAGAAATTCTAGTTCTAGGAAGTAAATCACTGAGACTTGTATGGTGTGAGATCCATGAATAAACTATGGTTTTGGCCAGGTAAATCTTATTCTTGTTACACCAATAGGAAAAAAAACAGAATTTTTCAAATCTTATTTTATTTTTGTATTATCTTATTATCAAAGAAAATTCTTTTTAGACTGAAAATAAAGGATAAAAATAATTAATAAAGAATTGGTATCCACCATTAATTGGGAGATAATAAGAAGGAATCTAACTATGCTTGATGAAATCAAGACATTAGGCCCATATAATCTATCAGACAGGTTCCTGAAAGAGTTGGCTACTTGTAAGCAGTGAGCCATATCAATGATTTTTTGAAAGATGATGGATAATAGAAGTATTATACCACTTGGGAGGGGATATGCTGTCTCTAATTGCTTTTTAAGAGAAAGACTAAGGAATTTGCAAATGATAAATTGTTGATCTTGATTATATATATATATATATATATGTGTGTGTGTGTGTGTGTGTTATATATATGTACATATATATAATTCCAAGGAAAAGTCAAAAAAATGTTAAAAGAATAGTTAATAAATATCAAGAAAAGGAAGCAACAATTATAAATAGTTATAAAAAAATTTATCATAATCAAGCCCAATTAACTTCATTTCCTTTTTGGACAGGGTTATTTGCTAGACTAGTAGATAGAAAATACTGAAAGTATAATTTACCTAGATCTTAACAAAGCATTTAACAAAATCTTTCTTGTATTCCTTATGGAAAAGATGAGGAAATGTGCCCTTGATGATTAGTACAATTAAGTGTATCTGGCAGCCAACTCAAGAGAATTCAGTTTAGTATCAAATGGAAAAAAAATCTTTAAAGGAATGCTGGCTGGCATATTGATCAGATTTTCACATGGCACAAAAATGAGAATGACAGCTGTCATGGAATGACAGAATCAGGATACAAAATGATCTTGACAAACTAGAATATTAAGAAATTTTATAGGTAAATCTTACCACTGGGTCCTAGAAATCAACATTACAACTTTGAGTTGGGAGAAATATGGCTAAACAGCAAGAGATCAGAATGGATACATGATCTAGATATAAAACATTACATTACATTAAAAAAAATCTAGGAAAATGGAAGTAATCACCTTATAATTAAGACTAGAGAAAGAATTCCTTATCATGGAATCCCTAGCCCAGCATAAAAGAATCATACACCAAAAAAAAAAAAAAAATGAACAATCTAGTACAGATAATTGGCCTGTGATGTCATTAAAATGGGAAACTTGTAGGAGAGGAAACTCACTCTACCAATACAGGTCAGCTTCTCTCCAACTTATAATATTAGAAAGTTGACTAGAAGAGGTGTTAAACTCTAGAGACAAAACTTCCCTGTATAGTACAAGCAACAATTGGGAAATATTTACAAAATAAATAAAAATATATTAGAATGTAGATGTCAAATTTGTGGTTTTCTGAGTCAGTATATAACTTAAAAAAATCAATTACTGTTTCAATTAACACCACTTGTGAGAAATTAAGCAACTTGGCCAGACACATGTACAGAATGTATCAGCAGTGAAACTTGAAATCATATCTTCCTGACTCTGAGACCAGGTCTCCATCCACTCTAATGCACAGTTTAAGCTGTATAAATGAAATAATGAAATTCTCACATCAGTAAAATTAATGGAGCCAGAATAAGAGAAAAAGTCAAATGGGAAAGAATATTTACTTCAAATATCACTGATGAAAATCTGATATTTAAGATTTTTCACATGTCATCCAGCCATCCATTAAGAAATCCATGCCTATTTTTCCAATACAACCATCTTACCATTGTTTGTTCTATCCTCTTTTCCATTTTCTACCTTTTTCAATTAATTTTATTCTGAGCAACAGTATTCAAATGATTGCTACCATTAATACTAGAAAGACTCCATTAAAAATCCTTGTAACACTCCAAACCAAGATCCCTTTGCAATCTCCTATTTCCATATAAGTGTTGCTTCCCCCAATAGAATATAAGTTTCTTGGGCATAAAGGCTATTTCATTTTTGTATTTGTATCCTAGTGCTTTTCACAATGCCTGGCACATAGTAGGTTTTTAATAATTGCTTTTTCATTAATTCACTGATTTATAGAAAATTGATAAAAAAAATACTTAAAACTTTTCCTCCAAAAGACAAACAGGCAAAGGATTATTACAAAATAATTTTCAAAGGAAAATTCAAATGGCTATTTGAAAACATACTCCAAATGACTAAATGTTAAAAAACTACAATTATAAACAATTCACAACTAATAAACGACAAAAATTGGAATAGCAAATATTGGAAGAACTAAAGAAAAACAAGTACATTCATCCACCATCTACTCTTGGCAGAGCTGGACAATTTGAAACTATGTAAAGAAAGGATTCAATTGTCCTGGTCAAAGGACCTAGCTATTCCCTACTGGGCATATACCTTAAGAAAGTCAAAGACAAAAACAAAGGGCTGATATATACAATAATATTCATAGCAAAATTCCTTGTAAAACATAAGAAACAGTATATGGAATGGTAAAATTATACATATATATGAATATTATGCAATATTCTTCTTCAAGAAATTATGGCCCTAAAGAACTCAGAGTAATGAAGAAATATTTAAATTTGTATAAAGTAAATAAAACAAAAAATAAACTAAGTAAAATAATGTAACAAAAGCTCTGAAAAAATGAAAAATCAGTGATGGCCTTATAGGGCATAAATAATGAAATATATTATTCTCCCTATATCAGAGAAGAGGATGACTGCTTGGACAAAATAATGTGTGTATGTATGTGTATGTGTGTATAAATGCATAGATATTATTAGAGTTGAACATGTAGCTAGCCGTATAGGATGTTTTCCTTTGTTCTAAGAGAGAATTCAATTGTGGAAGTGCAGGAAGTTTGAGGAGTTTTTTTTTTTTCTTTCAGAAATTGACTATGATATAGAGACAATAGGTATCCAAAAATTATAAAGGAAAATTCAAAAATTTGAAAGCTTTATTGGATTAGAAGTTCAATATAAGTCATTAATATAATACCAGAGCCAAAAAAAGTTAAATGCAATCTTAGCTTGCATTAGGAGAGGTATAATTAGGAGAGACAGCCAAGTGGTATCATAGAAAAGAATAAAGGAAATTAGCATGTATTAAGTACCTTCCCTGTGCCAGATTTTTATGGATATCACCCCATTTTTCCTTACAAGAAACCCTGGGAGGTAGGTGCTATTATTTTCCTCGTTTTACCATTGAAGAAACTGAGACAAATAGAGATGAAGTGGCTTGCCCAAGATCACACAAGAAGTGTCTTAATCTGGATTTGAACTCAGTTTTTTTTTCCTGATGCCAGGGACAGTACTCTATACATTCACTGTACCACCTAGATGCCAATATCTGATATATTTACCCAGATGAAAATCTCTTTTGTCGTAGAGCAGATTCTTGTTGGTACATGTGTTAAAAGAGCTTTTCCTGAATTTTTCAGATCCATGAGGCTATATTTAATAATTATATAACTTTGTATAACTTCCCTCCATATACTTTGAACCTTAGTATTCTTATACATAAAATAGAAAGAATAATAATACATTCATTAGCTGAATTAAAGGGTTATCAGCAAGTATAAAGGAAATAATGTATTATGAGTGTGTTGTATCTTTTCAATACTATAAGAATGTGAATTTTCATCACAAATGACAGACCCTAAGCTCTCTCTCTCATAGACACACAAACACCCTCACACAGAGAACCTGGACAATGAATGGAGATGTACCTCCAAAGCTGAGCACATGGTTCATTACTCTAGGACTTCTCCTTCCTCCTGGTAATGTTCAGCCTTGCAGTGGAGATGGATTCTGGAAGGACAGAGGGAAAAGGGACCTCACTGAAACATGCAGAAGTAAATGTCATAGACATCATTTTGGGTAATGAATAGGAAAAATTTTGCCAACACCCTGATAGAAGAATCATAGAGCTAAGTGATCGAACACCTTGATAAGCCCCAATGCTCTTGCTTATGGTATTGAATGATTACAGCCTAATAGGCTTTTACTTCAGTGGATTTGAAATGCTACTAAGCAATGGCATATTCACCCTGAACCCAAATGATTACAGCCATAGGGGAGAAGAATAGCCTTGGGGAAAAAGATTCTGGAAAAAGAGCAGAGTAGTTCAGAAAATTTTTAGCTCTCCAAATTTCCTCCACAAAAGAAAGGCATATCATCACCTCAGAGCAGCTTGATGGGGTACAATAAGGATTACACAAGACCTAAAAGCTCCTAGGTTGAAGGAAATACTTGGAAGTAGGGCTTGGAATACTGTATTTCATAGAGTAAAACTGCTGGGATTATGACCCAGGGTAACACCCAGCAGAGTTAAGTAAAAACCTGAATAAAGGGAAAATGAACATTTAATGACCTCATGGATTTTCAGGTTTCATTGACAAAATCCCAAAACTTGAGGGAAGAATCAACACAAAAAAGCAACTGTATCTGAGAATGTGAATGGGATGATTTTACCCATAAAATGGAAATAGCAGATTAAAATTTTGATTTCAACAAAATATTGCTTTCAGAAAATCTAAAAATGAGATGCACAAAGATAAAAGAAATGGCAGGGATAGAATTTAGTGTGTTAAAAAAAACAGTGATATAATCATAATCTCAGGCAAAGTTAAAATTAAAATAGATTTAATCAAAACTGAAAAATATAGAAATTATATTATGCATCAGCAATATTATTGAATATTGTTTTAGACCATTTAAAATAAATAGGATAAAATATTTAAGTGTATACCTGCCAAAAAAAGATACCAGAACTATACGAGCATAAACATAAAATACTTTTTATACAAATAAACTTATTCTAAATAACTGAAATTATATTTATTGTTCATGGGCAGGTAAAGTCAATATAATGTTAAATGTGATGATCTTACATAACTAATCTATTTATATAATGTCATCCAAATTAAATTACTAAAAAAAATGAAAAACTGAGAAAAAATAATACCAAAGTTCATTTGGAAGGGAAAAAAAAGGTCAGAAACATCAAAGACATCAGGAAAAAAAGATGTAAAGGAAAAAGCTTCCTCAATATCAGACCTTAAACTACATTATAAGATGTGCATTGTTGAAATGTAAAAAGAATAATTTCATTTCTTTTAAATTAAAATATTTTTATATAACTGAAAACTATGTAGCCAAGAATAGGAGGACTACAGAAAATTGGAGAGAAACCTTGCATAGACAATCTCTCAGATAAAATGTGATTGGTTTGGAATATCACCCTGGAATAGGAAATGATGAGCTGGTTCATTTAGAAAAACATGGAGAGAGTTGGTTTTTTGAAGAAAGAAGCTATCCACCTTCAGAGAAACAAATGATATGGGGAAATAAGCATAGAATGGTCTTACATATGTGTGTATGAATGTGTATAAATGCATGTTTATAGATATCTATGTGTGTACATTATATACTTATTGTGTGGGTACATGTGTGTAAACATTGTTACATGTGGAGAGTATATGTATGTGTAAACATTGTACATATTGTGTGAGTGTATGTGTGTATACATTATGCACATATGTGTATGAACATGGTGTGTTGTACATATTTATATGTGTGTATACATTATACATATATGTATATGACTATATATGTGTGTATAGATATTTATGTGTGTATGCATTATATATTTGTATATGTATCTGTATGTGTATACATATATACACAGAGACATACATATAATAATAATATATACACATAATTAATTGTAGCCTTTTTAGAAGAAGAAGAGAGAGAGGAGAAAAATAAAGTAAAAAATATACGGCAGGGAACAAAAGAAAATCAAGATGAAAGCAAAGCAAAGCTGGAAGGCTTTTAAAACAATGTACAGTATTTATTATATAGATTTTCTTGAAATTACAAATTCTCTCTTATAGTCTGCTATATATAAGGCAATAGTGTCCTTTTTCTCATTTTGTATTTAAGTTTAAACACTTTTTTAATTACACTAATTTAATTAAACACTTTAATTAATTAATGGGTTTCAATTCCGAATTACACAAGAAGTCTGAATCCCAGGGATAAGTGCACTATTTATTGTTGTTAGTTTTAAGAATGCCACAAAAAGATATGAAAACAGGAGTGATAACAGGAAGGAAAGGACAAAGACATTCCCAGGATGCCCAGTAGATAGTTCTTCAAATATAATCTCCATCTATCTCCAGGTGAATTAGAGCCACGTGGAATTACTGTACCTAAGACTTGTGGATGAGTAGTAAGTATTAGGGGACAGAGATTAGAGAACTTTAGTATGGCTCATAAAAAGAGGGTGAGGGTATCCAGAGAAACCTGATGAAGTTCCCACTTATCTCCTTAAAGTTAATGAGATTCATCTAGAATAACTTCATTGAATCCCAATAACTCTTTTTCCCCCAATGAATGATGAATTTTTAACAGACTAAGGTTGTGTCTTAAGATTTTTTTTCAAATATGCTTTCTTTCTCTGTAGTCAAAGTTCTTTGTCAGCAGAGATGAAAAATATGATATCCATTTAAAATCCAATGGCAATTTTATGTGGCTGATCAAGCATAAAGAAAAGGTTTGAAAGGTATTTCAGAAACAGAGGAGAAGGTTAAAGGAAGTAAAGCATTTTGATTAAGATTCACAAGCCCAATTCCAGCAAAAAAAGTGATTTGCTTACCACCCACAGAAAGTCTTAGAAAGTATTTCTTTAAATCAAATGACAGTGACCCAAAGTGTATATACCCACATGTCTCAGGAACCTTTTGACAGAATTCCATTTCTGGAAATAATAGCTAAAGCAAATGTTATAAGAGAAAAGGCTAAAACAGTCTTACAAAGAAAACTCCCATGAGCACTGGAACAAGGGACTCTGTACAGAAAACGCAACATGGGGAGGGAGTTAAGAACATTAAACTTAAAAATATGCCTTTCATATATTTTTTTTCAGAGAACCAGTTGATAAACATTCATCAGCATACTCCTGGTCTTCAGTGAAGCTGAGATTCTTCCTAGCTTCTTATCTTCCTGGATGTCATTAAACAAAAACTTTACCATTTACCCAATGACTTCTCTTTCAAAAGCTTTCAACACTTTCCCCAGACTTAATGGGTCAGATTTTATCATTTTAAAGATCAAAAATAATTAGATAAAATAAGAATGGAACCCTTTGCTTAAAGTTAAATCAGAACCATGCTTTTATTTTAAATAGACAATTTGTTTTTGCATTATTTTAATTTTTAAAAAGCTCTACACTTAAGCATCTGCCTCCCATCATGAAGTCATTCTATTTTTTTATATATAAAGCTTTTTATTTACAAAACATATGAGTGACCTTTCAACATTGACCTTTGCAAAAACTTTTTTTCCCAAGCTTTTCCTCTCCTTCCCCCCACCTCCCACCCCTAGATGACAGGTAATCTAATACATGCTAAATAGGATAAATTATATGACAAATACAATACAATACAAAATGATGTATACATATCTATACAGTTATCTTACTGCACAAGAAACATCAGATCTAGAAAGAGAAGAAGAAAAAAACAACCTAAGAAGGAAAACAAAATGCATGGAAATATTCACAGAAAGCGTTAAAATGCTGTGTTGTGCTTCACTCTCAGTTCCCACAGGCCTCTCTCTGGATGTATATGACTATCTTCATCACAGAACAACTGGTTTGAATCACATCATTGTTGAAGATAACCATGTCCATCAAAATTGATCATCGTATAGTCTTGTTGCTGTGTATAATGTTCTCCTAGTTCTGCTGATTTCACTCAGCATCAGTTCATGCAAGTCTCTCCAATCCTCTCTGAAATCCTCCTGTTGGTCATTTCTTACAGAACAATAATATTCCATAACATTCATATACCATAATTTATTCAGCCATTCTCCAATTGATGGGCATCTTTTCAATTTCCAGTTTCTTGCCACTACAAAAAGGGCTGCCACAAACATTTTTGCACATGTGGGTCCCTTTCCTTCCTTTAAAATCTCTTTGGGATATAGGCCCAGTAGAAACACTGCTGGGTCAAAGGGTATGCACTGTTTGATAACTTTTTGAGCATAGCTCCAAATTGCTCTCCAGAATGGTTAGATCCGTTCACAGTTCCACCAACAATGTATCAGTGTCCCAGTTTTCCCACATCCCCTCCAACAGTTATCATTATCATTTCCTGTCATTTTAGCCAATCTGACAGGTGTGTAGTGGTATCTCAGAGTTGTCTTAATTTGCATTTCTCTGATCAATAGTGACTTGGAGCACCTTTTCATGTGACCAGAAATAGTTTCAATTTCTTTGTCTGAAAATTGTCTGTTCATATCTTTTGACCATTTATCTATTGGAGAATGGCTTGAATTCTTATATATTTGAGTCAATTCTCTATATATTTTAGAAATGAGGCCTTTATCAGAACCTTTGGATGTAAAAATATTTTCCCAGTTTACTGCTACCCTTCTAATCTTGTCTGCATTCATTTTGTTTGTACAAAAACATTTTAACTTGATATAGTCAAACTTATCTATTTTGTGATTAATGATGACCTCTAGTTCTTCTTTGGTCACAAATTCCTTCCCCCTCCACAGGTCTGAGAGGTAAACCATCCTACATTGTTCTAATTTGTTTATAATATCATTCTTTATGCCTAGATCATGAATCCATTTTGACCTTATCTTGGTATATGGTGTTAGGTGTGGGTCAATACCTAATTTCTTCCATACTAGTTTCCAATTATCCCAGCAGTTTTTGTCAAATAGTGAGTTTTTATCCCCAAAACTGGGGTCTTTGGGTTTATCAAACACTAGATTACAATTGTCATTGAGTATTTTGTCCTGTGAACCTAACCTATTCCACTGATCCACTACTCTATTTCTTATCCAGTACCAAATGGTTTTGGTGACCTCTGCTTTATAATATAGTTTTAGATCTGGTGCAGCCAGGCCACCCTCATTTGCATTTTTTTCATTAATTCCCTTGAAATTCTTGACCTTTTGTTTTTCCAGATGAATTTTGTTGTTATTTTTTCTAGTTCAGTTAAATAATCTCTTGGGAGTTTGATTGGTATAGCACTAAATAGATAGATTAGTTTAGGTAGTTTTGCCATCTTTATTATTATATTTGCTCGACCTATCCAAGAGCACTTGATGTTTTTCCAATTGTTTAGATCTGACTTTATTTGTGTGGAGAGTGTTTTGTAGTTGTGCTCATATAGATCCTGACTTTCCCTTGGCAGATATATTCCCAAATATTTTATACTATCGATAGTTATTTTGAATTGAATTTCTCTTTGTATCTCTTGCTGTTGCATTTTGTTGGTGATGTATAAAAATGCTGATGATTTATGTGGATTTATTTTGTATCCTGCAACTTTGCTAAAGTTGTGGATTAATTTTAATAGTTTTTAGTTGATTCTCTAGGGTTCTCTAAGTAGACCATCATATCATCTGCAAAGAGTGATAATTTGGTTTCCTCATGACCTACTCTAATTCCTTTAATCTCTTTTTCTTGTCTTATTGCCAAGGCTAGCAGTTCTAATACAATATTGAACAGAAATGGTGATAGTGGGCAACCCTGATCTCATTGGGAATGGTTCCAGTTTATCACCATTACATATGATGCTAGCTGATGGTTTTAAATAGATGCTACTGACTATATTAAGGAAAAGTCCATTAATTCCTATACTCTCTAATGTTTTTAATAGTAATGGATGTTGGATTTTATCAAATGCTTTTTCTGCATCTATTGAGATTATCATATGTTTTTTGTTAATTTGGTTATTAATATAGTCAATTATGTGAATAGTTTTCCTAATATTGAACCATCCCTGCATTCCTGGTATAAATCCTACTTGGTCATGGTGTATTATTCTGGGAATGATTTTCTGTAATCTCTTTGCTAATATTTTATTTAAGATTTTTGCATCAATATTCATTAAGGAGATTGGTCTATAATTTTCTTTCTCTGTTTTTGTTTTACCTGGTTTAGGTATCAGTACCATGTCTGTATCATAAAAGGAGTTTGGTAGGAGTCCTTCATTCCCTATTTTTTCGAATAGTTTATATAATATTGGAGTTAACTGTTCTTTAAATGTTTGGTAGAATTCACATGTAAATCCATCTGGTCCTGGGGATTTTTTCTTAGGGAGTTGATTAATGACTTGTTCTATTTCTTTTTCTGAAATGGGACTATTTAAGTAATTTATTTCCTCTTCTGTTAATCTGGGCAATCTATATTTTTGTAGATATTCCTCCATTTCACTTAGGTTACATGAAGTCATTCTAATAGCATGGAACTATTGAACCTAAAAACCAATGAAATTTCCTATTCACAAAAGCATGACTAATGACTGCTTGCAAGCAATTTATGATGGCAAAATTTGTTACCCACATTTGCATCTCATATGAATCTCACAACAATCCTGTGAAGTTATTAATGAATTTCTTCAATCTTCAAGGAATTCTTGCTGTTATTAATGAATGGTACTTCTTTTTGCAAAGATTGTCACTCTCTTTATGACCTTTACCCAGAGGTTTTCAATGATAATTGTGTCTGAAATTTTTATTATAGTATAGCCATAATGTCCTGTGTCTCTCCAGGATTAGATAGTCCTCAGAGAAGCCACACAAAATAGCTAGGATCTTTCTTAAAGATGGACACTGGTTGATGGTGCAATTGGGAGAGACTGGAGTTGGGGCCAAGGAAATGTGATTCACACTGGTATTATATTCTACTTTGTACCACAGACATGTATATTTTATAATCCCTAAAAAGAGCCAGTAGACATTGTAGTAGATTAAAGTACTGAATTTATGGCTAAAAAGTCCTCAGCTTCAGATCCTTATTAGCTGTGTGATTCTAAGTATATCATTTTAACTTCTGTCTACCGCAGTTTCCTTAACTGTAAAATGGGGGTAGTAATAGCAGCTATTTCTGAGAATTGTTGGGAGATTCAAATAAACCATTTTAAAAGATACTGGTACATAACAGATGCTCAATAAAGACTTGTTCCCTCCTTTTCCGTGATAGCTAGATACTATTTCTTATTTTTTTTAATTAAAGCTTTTTATTTGCAAAACATATGCATGAGTAATTTTTCATCATTGACCCTTGCAAAGCTTTCTGTTTCAAATTTTTCCCTCCTATCTCCCACCCCCTTCCCTAGATGGCAGGAAGTCTAATACATGTTATCTATGTTAAAATAAATGACAAATCCAATATATGTATACATATTTATACAGTTATCTTGCTGTGCAAGAAAAGTCAGATCTACAAGGAAAAAAAAAACCTGAGAAGGAAAACACAATGCAAGCAAACATCAATAGAGAACATGAAAATGTTATGTGTGGTTGACATTTCACATCCCTCTCTCTGGGTGTATATGGCTTTCTTCACTGAACAATTGGAACTGGTTTGAAACATTTCATTATTGAAGAGAGCCATGTCCTTCAAAATTGATCATCATATAGTCTTGTTGTTGCTGCCGTGTATAATGATCTGGTTCTGTTCATTCCACTCAGCATCAGTTCATGCAAGTCTCTCCAGGCCTCTGTGAAATCATCCTGCTGGTCATTTCTTACAGAACAATAATATTCCATGACATTCATATAGCATAATTTGTTCATCCATTCTCCAATTGATGGGCATACATTCAGTTTCCAGTTTCTATCTTCCCTGAACCTCAGTTTCTTCATCTATAAAATGGAGTAATATAATTATTACTGACTTTGAAGGGGGTTTGTGAGGAAAATATTTGGTAACGTGTAAAACATTATCTAAATATAAGTTATTCCTTTAGTGTTATTGTTGAAAAGATATTTAAATTATTAATTGAATTGATTAGTAATGTATTTAATTAGCGCAAGAGAAAGGAATTAAATTCAAGACTTCTTATTCTCAATCTGCTGTTCTTTCCATGATATTATGTCATCTCCTTTCAGTCTTATAATGCAACCAATAGGATAATGAGATTTAGAACTTTCTTAAAAATTTGGTTTGGAATGAATTGATTTTGCATTTTGTACTACTTCTGAATGAAAAACTTTAAGAAATCATTATTTTTTCTTTTCCTTGATATACAGGAAAATTCATAGAACAGAATGTCCATTTTTCAAAAACAAATGAGCATTTTTATCTGTCAGTCAAAAAACTGATGGGAAACATAGATTGATCTTTTAAAAGATATGTATATATATGTTCATATGCATATTTTCATTGTCTATTAAAAGATCTTTTTATCTAGAAATTATTCAAAATAGAATTGACTGAATATACTAAACTATATCCATTTAAGTAAAAATGATATTTAAAAATTACCACTCAATACATTTCTATTGACAACTTTCACCATCATTTGATTTTTTTAAGGAACGAGATACAAGTAAACTTCTGTCTTCAGACAGAAAATTAATGAACTTTTAGGACATTTTATTGTCTCCCACACATTAGGCAAATGTCAGCACATTGTGCAATGAAAATTTTTTCCACTTAGAACAGAGCAGGATGCAGATGTTATAATTCTTGAATAACATATTTTCAAGTGAGAATTGCTATAGTTAGGGAAATATTTTTGACTTGAATTAAAGTACCCTTAAATAGGTTTCTTTTCAACTAATCAAGATTTGTCTATTATCTGACAAATGTCAAATTCTAATCATAACAATGTTGCTGAGATGTCACCTTGATAGTGATATGATGATGATGATGATGGCTAGCATTTATACAGCAATTAATGCTTATGAAGTAGTCCACAAATAATAATAAACTCGTGATCCCAACAACCTCTTCTGGAAGATAGGTGCTATCATTATCATTTTACACATAGGAAACTGAGGCAGATAAAGGCTAAGTAACTTGAGTAACAGAGCTTGTATGTCTGAGGTTGTATTTGAACTCTGATCTTACTGACTCCAACACCAGCACTCCATGCATTTTTTTAAATTAATTTATGTATTTAAAATTTAATTACAAAATAGAAAAAGAAAATTGCCATGAACGTAGCAAAACATGAAAATATTCAGAATTTGAAACAATAAATTTCCATTTCAGAATATATTATATAGTAAATACTATACATGATGCTTGGAGTTGTCCATGTTTTCTTCACTTTATTGTAGATTTTCTCTTTTTTCTGCCGTGTACTTTTTACTTTATCATTTTCCCCCTTTCCTCCCTGTTACCTCCCCCCAAAAGGCAATAATTAAGTACAGATATATTTATACCCACATATATATAAACATATACATAGATATCTATAATCATGTATATATGTGCATGTATCTGTGTATAGATACACACATAGACATTTATAAACATCTATGTAAAGGTGTACTAAACTTGTTTGTCCTCTTTCTCTGAAGGTGGATAACATCATACTTCATAAGCTTTTCACATTTTTTTAAATTCACCAATTCATCATTTCTTACACCACAGAAATATTCCAATCTTATGTTTGTCTAGTCATTTTAAATAGTTTAAAACAATACTGATTAAGGTTCCTGACATATAGTGTAGTTTCACTATTTTTCTCTTTTGAGTAAATCTATTTTAGCTTTAGCTTTGTCTGAAATCAGTGATTACACCCCTTCCTTTTTTTCTTAATAAATTCTACTCTTGATCATTATTATCATTTGTAGTATCTCTTATTTTCTATTCCTGTTGATTCCTTTGCTTTATTTCTACCTTGCCTTACCATCATTTAACCTACTCCCTCATCATCTCTCATCGCCATCTCTCCCCTTTTATTACATTCCCATTAATTTGCATATCCTTCTATAGCTCTTTTTATCCTACTCTCTCCCTCTCTTATTTCTTTTTAAATTTAGAAGACTTTTATTCCCTTCTATTTATATATATATATATATATATATATATACATATATATATATATACACACACATACATATATGTTACCTCTTTAACCTATTCCTTATGAGAGTAGGGTTTGAGAACTACCATCCCTCCGCCCACATCTAATTCTTCTGTGTCACTTCTTCCTCTTGAACCTCATTTGTTTAAGATAATTGTTCTTTTTACCTTTTTCTACATAGCTTTGCTCTTTAGAACTACATTATACTCAGCTCTATCCCAATCTTTTTTTGAACAACCCAATTACTAATGACATTGTTAGACATATGGTTTACATTTCCACATATAAAACATTAACAGCTCATCCTTATTTAGCCCCTTGTAATTAATCTTTGATGTTTACCCTATATTTCTTTTGCATCTTATATGTCAAATTTTCTACTAAGTCAAGGTTTTTTTTCCAGCAAAGTCCTGAAAGTCTGGCAATTCATTGAATATCCTTTTTTTCATTCAGAATTATGCTTCACTGTGTTGGGTATGATATTTTCATCCACAACCCCAGTTCTAGTGATTTTCAATATAGAGAGTTCCAAAACTTGTGATATTCTAATGTGGACATTGCTAGGTCTTGTGTGATTCTAATTATGACGCCACAATATTAGAATTATTTTTCTTGTTGCTCATAATGTTTTATTCTTGACCTGGGGGTTTGAGCATTTGTCTATGACATTCTTGTAGGTTTTTCTCCTAGGATTTCTTTAAGGTGATGATTAATGGATTTTTTTTATTTTTACTTTTTCTTCATATTTTAACATTTCAGGATAATTTTCTTTAATCATTTCTTATATTGTTGTATTGAGATCTTTTTCTGATCATAACTTTCAGATAGTCTGATTATTTTATTTAATTTTTTAATTTTAATTTTAATTTAATTTAATATTAATTTAATATTTAATTTTCTTAATCTGTCCTCCAGATTAGTTGTTTTTCTTATGAGATGTTTTCTCATTTTTCTTCTATTTTTTCATTCTTAATATTTTATTATTTCTTGGTCTCATAACTTCTCTGGCTTCCCCTTGAACAATTCTAGCTTTCAAAGAGTCATTTTCTTCCATAAGATTCTGCATCTCCTTTTCTAATTTTCATTTTCTTTTCATAATCTTCCTATTTTTCTTGAATTTTTCTAATTTTTTTTGTTTTTCTTCACTATCTTTCATTTGATTTTTAAAGCATTTTGTGGAGTTTTTCTAAAAATTATTTTTGAACAGATGACCATTTGGCATTACTCTTTGGGGTGGAAGAGGCTTTTTTTGCTTCATTATCTTACTCTGAAGATGAACCCTAGTTTTCTCTATTCCCATAGCAACTTTTTTGTGATGGGGTTCTTTCTCTTTTGTCTGCTCATTTTTTTTAATTTATAGCAGCTTGTTAGGGTAATTACTTCCAGTCCTGGGGTATGGATAATGATACTTCTGGCCTCAGGTCTTCTTTCAGTTCTTCCCTCTGGCCTGGAATCTGCTCCATTACTTCTTCACTTCCTTCGTGTGTTGTTCTTTCTCAGAAGGGACTCATCTTGACAGCATAAATGGCTCTGGCATCCCTTATGAGCAGAGATGCCCTCAATCTTCCCTAATTGAGATGACCAACTCTTCACACAGTCTGAGAAGTGAAAATTCCTGTGGCTAGGGCTGAGGCAACCTCCCAACTCAGCTAGTCCCAGGACTT
Organism: Myrmecobius fasciatus; assembly: GCA_023553655.1. Taxonomy (NCBI): domain Eukaryota; kingdom Metazoa; phylum Chordata; class Mammalia; order Dasyuromorphia; family Myrmecobiidae; genus Myrmecobius; species Myrmecobius fasciatus. The sequence goes on from JAJPUD010007018.1 coordinate 91,971, forward strand.
GCCTATTGTTGTTTCAGGGGAACTAGTCTGGAGGTGTTTGCATTCATGTACCAAACCTGCCTTTCTTCAGAACTTCCCTAATTGTCCCAGGATTTACCACTTTTCTGCCCCTGTTCTTGTTTGTTTTATCTCTATGTTCAACCTGAGGTGCTATTTTGTCTTGTTTGTGGGAAAGACCTGGAGAGTTTGGAATTTTAAGACCCACTCCATCATATTCCCCAAATCCTTCAAATTCATTGCTTGCTTCTAAGCATTCTAGATAAAGCAAAAAAAAAATGACATGCTAGATAAAATGTTGTCCATTTGATTTTTTTTATTGTAACACACTGCTTTTGTGGGATGATTGATGTTGATGTTATAGTTGCTTTCTCTGCCAATACAGATTTCAAATCTTCTCTATTTGTTTCTATTAAGTTCTTGTCCCTGACTTTCCATATATCCTTCAATAACATTTCACAGAACATAGAGGACTATCATTGTAGATAATCATAGGAAGAAACTACCAACTACAAGGAGGCATACAAAGGAAAATCCAACAATAGAATTCAAGGCAAAAGTGTTTTGATGACAGATTAATAGATGTAAAGTTATTTGATCATAGCTTTAAGGTGAAAAGGAAATTTCAAAGAAACAAATGATCCTAAACTTTCATTAAATGAAGAAAATTAGGCCCAAATAGGTTATGTGGTTTGCCCAAGGGAACACTGGCAGCAAGTGGATGAGACAGGATCAGATTCCAGTTTCCCTTAAATACCGGAACTTCACCCCATTCCCTGTCTTCTTTGGCTCCTACTACTAGCTCTAATGTAATTACCCAGGAAAAAACTAATGACTGGACACAGTTTCTTCCTCCCTGAAGAGGCTTCCAATTTTCTCTCCTCAAAGTCAAAGTATAAAAAGATGAAATGTGGGAAAAATTTTTAAAAACTAAATTGAGTCATTTTCTACCTGCCTTTTTCATATCATCTTCAAAATTACTACTAGAAAGACCCCCCCAAATTGACTATGCTATAAGTGAATCATTCATCTACCTTTCACTATTTTGCAGTGGATATTTTATTCATTTTACTTCTAACTACATGGGAAAAGCTATATAGGTAATTGTATATTATAAAGTGGAAATATATATCAAGAACTTGAGCTACAAGAGGAATTTGGAAGGTGATTTGAAGGATTTGAGAAATGAGGAAAAGGTTAGAGGTAGAAATTAAATTTGGAAACTCCTGAAAAAAGGAAAACAAAAAGAATAGAAAGATTTAGGGAGAATACAATTGGTAAAATGTTGTTGTTCCTGTTTGTTCTTCATACTCTAAGAGGACCATAAGGGAGGTGTTGCCATGACAAACAAGTGAATTGGATTTAACTGAGGGAGGGCTGTGCAAAGTCACTACCTTCACTTTCTCCTCTGGAGCCATTTGAGTCCAATGGCAAGATATAGATCAAAAGGACTGGTGATGGCCCTGGATACCATGAGGGATCTTGGTCTTTTTTAAGCTAAAGTCTTTTACAGGTTTCAGTTTGATTGAGGTAATACCTAATGAGTGATTAAGGCAAGGTAAGAAATGAGACAGAGAATGTCCCCTTTTACCGTGTGTGTGTGTGTGTGTGTGTGTGTGTGTGTGTGTGTGTGTGTGTGAGAGAGAGAGAGAGAGAGAGAGAGAGAGAGAGAGAGAGACAGAGAGACAGAGAGAGAGAGAGAGAGAGAGAGAGAGAGAGAGAGAGAGAGAGAGAGAGGGAGGGAGGGAAGGAGAAGATCCTCTGGGTTTCTGGACACAACAGAAATCATTGCTATTTACATAGTAATAGAGAAGGATGAGGAAGTTGGATGTGGCTATCAAGACATCAAAGAAGCATTAAGTTGAGGGCAAAGAAGAATAAAAATTCTAATGCTGAAAACTCTCTTAACTAGCCTGCTGACATTTCTCCAAGGGAGCAAAAAAAAATAAAAAATACGGACTTCATTTCCAATAAGTAAGGAGAATGGGTGAATTTTGCAATGACATAAAGGTTCCAGTGTGAAAGATGGGACAGAGATACCTGTATCCTTTAAGGCCTGATACCCAGAGGCAGATAGAACAGAATACTCCCTTAGGAAGCCCGAAGGTCTTCAGAAACATTTTATTTATTTTGTTAAACATTTTCCAATTACATTTTAATCTGGTTCTAGCAAAGCTTTGAGTTTGACATTTCCAGTCTAAGGCACAATATCATGGGATGACAGATTCTGAATAGTGAAAAATAATCTACCAATATTCAGAGAAAAAAAGATTAGTAATGATAACCTCTGCTGAGTAATATAAATGTATCTATTTGTCCACATGATCAACAATAGAGAGGTTTATTGTTGTCCAGGAGCATGTTTCTAAAATAGGACAGAGAACCTTCCAAATCTTGTCAAACCATAGGATCATTGCTTTCTTTTGGTGACACTTCCAGAAAGAATTGCCAAAGATTATGAAGTCTTGGATAAGAAACTAAAGGACAAAAGGACACAGGTGTATTTTGATCCCTACTTCTGCTGAACAAATGTGAGGACTTTGGAAGAGAAATGCAAACTTGGGAAGTAAACTGGTCAAGAAGATTTTTCATTTGTGGATTTCCTAGGGTCTTGCAAATTAAGTTAAGAGGTATTTACACTAAAGAAATAGGGGAAAGGAGAAAATTGCAAACCTTTATTCTCTAACTTAAAAAACAAAGTAGCTACAATGTTTGAGGTATGTAAGCAATTCCAAGAATGGAACCCACAAACAAAAAAAAACATAAATTAAGAGATATGTATGTATGTATGTATGCTTGCATGTATGTATCTGTATATTACTCCTGAGAGGAAAACAAAAATGGTTAAAACCCAAAGAAAACAAGGAGACAGCTGATGTTACAGAATATAGGCAAGTTTTTGTTTGGCAGTCATATTTCTCAAAGATTTTACTTGATAATTGAAAGGGGTTTAGTACTTGGAATAGCATTATGCATAATTCAAAAAAGAAAAAGAAAACTAGTTAGCAAGATGACTACGGGGATGCATGCTTTTCTGAGTGTCAAAACTAGTTTGATTTGTGGTTGCTGAAGCAAAGGAAAAAAGCAGACAATTGCTGAAGCAAGCACTTACACTGTGATTTCTTAGTTTGAGATCAATAAAAGTTTAATAAAAATTCAGCTAGGTTTTCTTATACTGCTTTGATATATTCAATCACCCTGGCCCAGATGAACTGTATGCTAGGGTACTAAAAAAAGGAAAATACCACCATCAAAGATGTTTGAAAGATCCTGGAAAAGAGAGAGACCCCATGCTATTAGAGAAGTGCAAGTATCCTGATTTTCAAAATGGGGAAAAGGAAAAAGTTTTCAAATGATTTAACTGATAGGCCAGTGAGCTTATGGTTGGTACTTGACAATATTCTAGAAGATATTTTATATTGCATTGGCATATATGAAAAGAAAATAGTGATCATAAATAGCCCAAATTCATCAAAAAGAGGTCATACCACCCTAATTTCATATCTTTGTAGGATAGTATCAATTGGGGGATTGTATAAATAGCAGTTACCTAGATTTTAGCAAAGCATTTGATAAAATCCCACATAAGCTTCTTTTGGACAAGATAGTTTTACCTGGAGTAGACAAGAAACCTTCAGTGAAGAATGAAATTTTAATTTTTAGAAAAATTTCCCCATGACAACAAGCTTAAATTGGCCTCTTTTTGACTTCTGCCTCTTACTCTCTTGGGCCAACCAGAACAAATCATTCAGATGATAGATTTTCAAATAGTTGAAGAAAGTTTTCAAATCTCTATTGTCTTCTCTTCTCCAATACTAAATATCCCTATTTTCTTCTATCCAGTTTCTTTAATGGAATGGCTGCACCCATTCTTGGTGATTTTCCTCTACAGGAATTCTAGCTGGTCACTAATCTTCCAAAAATGCAGTCACCATATCTGAACATAATAATGGTCTGCTTAGAAATTAATATAACACTCCAGATGTGATTTGAATAAGGCAAAGTAGGATTAGAAAGTTGGCCAAGAAATCTAAAAGTGAACTATATTTCAAAATTTACAACACATCTCATTCATATCTAATTTATGTCAGCTTCATGATGAAAACATTTGGGAGGAACTAACAGAACTTTTGTAATGAAGTGATGGGAGAGAGAATAAACTTTGAGATGTTTATTATCCTCTATCCTTCTCCCATACGATATAAAAGTATCTTTCTCTCTCTCTCTCTCTCTCTCTCTCTCTCTCTCTCTCTCTCTCTCT
>JAJPUD010007018.1:101184-116597 GCA_023553655.1 Myrmecobius fasciatus
AGAGGTTAATATATATATATATATATATATATATATATATATATATGCATATATATATGTATATATATATATATTTAAATTTTACTTTCTTTTTTGTAACACCAATAAGAATTGAAGTTTACACAATAGTGATAGAAAATAGCAAATTATTAACATAACATAGGGCAAGGATTTAAATGTCTCTTGCCTTTATTTTGTAACATAGGTATAAAGCAATAATTAAAATGAATTCTGAAATTTGAGTCTTTCACAAGCTAATGATTGTTATATTATGGAATTGCAACAATATTAAAACAGTTTCAATGGTTAAAAGAAAGAAAAAAAATATGGGGCTAGTTGATTTTTACAAAAGCATGGAAAGACCTTTTGGAGAAGAGCTATCTACATCCAGAGAAAGAACTGATAAGTAGAAATATGTATAGTATGGTCTTACATATATGTATATGTGATATACATTCATGTTTAATTGTAGGTTTCTCTCAGGCAGGCTTGAGGAGAAAAAAAACCTTTCAAAACAGACAACAAAAAAAAACTAAGAAGGAAGCACAGAAAAGAAAACACCTTTGAAAATAATCGTAGTATTTATTATATATATTTTCCTCAAAAAATATGAGCATATCGAAATCTATTGTTTTATATTGAATCCTCTCTTTATGTTCTGCTATGTTATATAGAAATGTTTTCCTTTTCTCATTTTCTATGTTAACTTTAAAATTAATATTTTTTTGAATCTCAAAAAAAGAAAATCTGATAATCTCCGTCATCAGCTTTATCATCTCCAGAGTCAATTCCATTTTATAAAATTCACATCTAAACTAAATGCCTACTTATTATTATGTACCTACTAAAAATAATAAAAATAAATAAACAAATAAGGAAACAAAGGGGAAAATAAATAACCAAGATCATTACCTAAAGAAAATAAAATTGAAGAATAAGAAATTCTTCAGAATACAGTAGGCAACAATTCAGATCAAAGTTTCGGTCTCTCTTATTGAGATAAACTGGGCAAATGAGCAAAATGACCGTGGGGAGGACAAAGGTCAATAATGAGCTATCTAATCAGGAACAAAGGAAAATTCTTATCATGGGATAATATCCAGTCACATGTAGACTCTGATACTTCTAAGGGTAAGGCACACCAGAAAAAGAGGGTGGGGAAATTACAAGACAATAAGGTAGACACTATATAGACGTGACCATAAGTCTTTTGGACTTACAGATATTGTTTGAACAGCTGTGGTCAATTTGGCTTATTCTTGGAAGGATCTCAGTGGTATCAGTTCACTCAACAAGGGGAAAAATATGTGAATAATACAGACCAATTTTTTATTTATACTTATTTTTAGTAAAATACAACCATGACATTTTTTTTCAAAAAATTCGGGGGCTTAGAATCCTGAGCAAGTCTCTCTCACACTTGTGTCTAAGTTCCATTTAATCTCTCCATGATCTTTAATGGTAGAAAGCCAAAGTTGATTTTATTGGGCAACAACAGAAAGGCAAGGAGTAAGTAGGCTATTATATGCCAATCTTTTGACTGTAAATCTGACTATATTACCAGTCTAATCTTTTGGGAAATTGCTGTTGGGCCCACAGGGGTTTAAGTGTTGTGCCACACTCTGTATTCTATCAAGCATGCAATTTGGACCAAATTTAGTTCTGAAGAACCCAGTTTCTAAAAAGAGGAAGATAAAATTCCATTCTTCTCACTCTCTTCATTCTTATTAAATTTCCACCTCAATTGTTCCTTGGATGATTTTAGTTGTAGGAAAGATTATGGTTTACATCTTGGATCTTCCAGAGAAAAGAGGAATATAATACATACCCAATATTTAACATGAATTAGATATGTGACAGGTAACTTATTCCTGCACACAAAACATACACCAAGTATAGAATGTAACACGAATAAAATTACTTAAATAGAATTCAGTAACTTTTAAATACACTTACAATATACTGAGAGACTGATATTTAAACTTCTTCAGAACATAAAGTGGTTTTCCAGGCACTTTTCAATTACAACTCAACTCTGCCCGATTCAGACAATTCCTAAAATATGTCTGCTGGGGAAATGGTCAGGCTCAAGTTAATCCTTTTAAGAGTACATATCTTCTCCAGAAACATTGAAATGGTTGCTGGAAACTTTTTTTCTTTGGTCCTGGGCTTTCCAACTATGAATTATCCGAGTTCTGCTTTCCTCTCCAGAAACAGAGCTTATCCCTAAAAGGCAGGGACTATTTAATTTCTATCTAATCTTTAGTCCTTCCATACTAATGCTGTGTTTGCACATAATTTAAGAATTTTTTTTGTTTAATTGAATTAAAGCATACATTGTCTAAGAATAACTATTCCAAGGTCACAGAAGTCCTCTCCTTGTCTAAAATATACTTTGATGGTCTGTTGCTATTGCTGCCATTATTGACTCATGCTCATGAAGCTCCTGACTTAAATGAGAAATTCTTCACCACTTGTCCTCTCTTGGGTACAAACAGATACCTGGAGAGCTATTGAAGATGCACAGTATTGAATTTATTTGCTGTTATTGTTCTTTAATTACATAGTTGTAGTCACTGTGTATATTGGTTTCTTGAATTCTGTTTTCCTCACTCTATATCATTTAATACGTCTTTACATATTTCTTTAAATTTTTCAAATTGCGTGTTTCTTATGGTGCAGTAACATTCCATTATAGTCAGAAAGAAAAAAATAATTAGTTATTCCTCAGTCATTAGACACCAGATTTGTTTCTAATTTGTTTTGATATTACAAGTGTTTCTAGAAAAAAAATTGTAAAGAAACATACTTTTTTTCCCTTATCAATTACTTCCTTAAAATTTAGTTCCAATAGAGATCAATGATACATTGAGTCAAAGAGGCAGAAATACTTTTTCACCTTTCATTGTATAATTTTCTATTGCTTTTCAAAAGTTAAATTAATTCACAATTCCAGCAGCAATATAATAGGATTTCTGTGGTATAATAGTTATGCTAGCATAGAATTATGTCATCTTTTATTGTCTTTGTCAATCTGATTAGCATCAAGTAGAATTTTAGAGTTCTTTAATTTACATTTCTCTGAACATTAGAAATTCTGAACATCTTCAAATGTTTCATGATATTTTGTTTCTCCACTAGAGAGCTATATGTTTGTATATTTAACCATTTATATATTGGAACATGGCTCTTAAACTATGTGTCAGTTTCCCATAAATCTTGGTTGTCAGAATTTTATCAACATTGTTGAATGAGAAAAAAAAAGTATTTCCCCAGTTTATTTCTTTGTCCTGGATGCAGGGTTTGTGTTATATTTTTTAGTTTCCTCTTCTTATATAATAACATACATCTATTATTATTCTAATTTCTTATAAAGCAAACCATGTCAAGAATTAGTATTCTTACCACAATATGAAAGATAAAACATTTCTTTGGTTTTTTTTTTAATTTTATAGATATAAATATAATATAGATATAAATATTGTTATTAGTATCATTACTTCATGTGTTACTAATGGTAGTGTATGATGTGGTATGCTAATATGGTACCCACTCCATCCAACCTCCATTCAGCTACTAAAGTGATCTTTCTAAAGCACAGGTCCAATAATATCAATCTTGTATTTGATAAATTTCAGTGGCTTTCCCAGGAACAAATACACAAAGCTGTTTGGAATTCAAAACCCCAACCCAATTTTTCCTTTCTTATACACCTTACTACTAGACAAGTACTCTTCCTGATTATTCCAAGAACAACACCTTCCACCTCTCTACTCCAAACCTCCTCTCTAGCTGTTTCCTTGCCTAGAATATTCTCCCTTTTCAATTTTGGTTACTGACTTCTGCTGCTTCCTTTAAGTCTCAACTAAAATCCCTTATTCTACAAGAAGCTTTCCCTAACCCTTATTAATTTCAATGTTTTCCCTCCATTAATCACTTCCTATTTAATCTGTATATAGCTCTCTTTGTATACATATATATGTATATTTGTATATATGTGTGTGTGTACATGTATATATGTAAGTATATAGATTGTAGGCTCCCTGAGAGCAAAGATTATCTTTTGCCTCTATATCCTGAGCACTTAGCATCATGCTTGGCATGTAGTAGGTATTTAATAATTGTTTATTGGTTGATTGACTGATTTCTCACCAAAATGTTATTTGGTTTTCCTAGTAATTATTATTGTTGATTAATAAATATCATTATTAGTGTTCTATATTTATGACAGTAGACTATTATGTGTAGCTATTTCTCATTATTATTTAATCTCTTCCACTAATTTGTTTTTCTTTAAAAAAAAATCAACGCCAGATAGTTTTATTAATTACTATTCTGTGGTATAATTTAAGATCTTGGGTTATAAATACCCTTTCCCCTTTTTTATTTTATCAATTCCCTTTAAATTATTAATCTTTTGCTCTTCCATATTAATCTTGTATCTTTGTCCAATTCCATAAAATATGTCACTGTTATTTTGATTGGTAAAATATTAAATCTACAGATTTATCTTAGTCTAACTTATGCGCATTTTCTTCTTTGTCCAATTATTTAGTTGCTCCTTTATTTATGTTAAAAATATATTTTAGTTGACTTTGTATATGTCCCATATTTAAGTAGGCTAATTCTGGCATATTTAATTCTTTAAAAATAATTTTAAAATATAACTTATCTTTCTGCATTTTTTCTGACTGTAATTGGTGATTCACAGAAATAGTGGGTTTTGTAGGTTTTATCATATATACCAATATTTTAGGTTTCTTATTATCTCAGTTTTGGAAATTTTTTTCCAAAGAATGTATCATATCAATAAAAATAAATATATCTAATTTTCAATTTATTATGCCTTGCATTTCTTTCCCATCTTTTATTGACATAACGAGCATTTCTAGAATTATCAAATAATTATAGAGCAAATAGGCATCCTTGCTTCCCTCCTCTTCTGAGTAGGTAAGGTTCTTCAGTTTCTCAATATGTACAAAGTTAGCTCTTGAAATAAATATTTCTAATCTCTTAAAGAAGGGGTAATTTTCCATTTTTATGTTTTTAAAGTTTATTTCATCAAAAGCTTCAGTTGATAGAATCATATAGTTAATTTTACTTTTACATTATTAATTACGTTAATTGTCTTCCTAATATTAAGCAATCTTTGAATTGCTACTACTAACTCTACTTGTTCATAATGAATAAACTTTATGAATTGCTACATTCTGAACTAGATGACACAATAGATAGAATGCTGGACCTGAAGTCAGGAAGACCTAAGTTCAAATGTGGCCTTAGACACTTATTAGCTGTGTGACCCTGAGCAAATCATCTAACCCTATTTGTTTTTGTTTTCCCATAAATGAGCCAAAGTGTCACTCCAGTACTTTTATTATTATTATTATCATTATTATGTGCATATATATATAATTTCCAAATGGGGTAATGAGTAGTACTTGACTGAAAAATGATCAAATAGCAACACAATTGTTATAGTCTACATCTCAGTATTTTTAAAAATATTTTTACAATGGTTTTCATTAACTATATTGATCTATAGTTTTGTTTCATTGTCTTGCAATCCCTGGTTTAAGATAGTTTCATATTTATAGGGTTGGAAGAATTATATACAATGCCATCTTTATTTTTGAAAACAGCATATGTATGATCATTTCTTCCTTGAATGTCCTATAGAATTTTCTGTGAATTTATTTGGTTCCTGGTTTTCTTTTTAAAGTGGCAATTTGTTTAAAAAAAACTGTTCAGTTTCTCTCTCTGATATTTGTTTAGATAATCTATTTCCCTAGTTTTCAATTCAAGTTCTTTATATTTCTGCAGATACTCTTCTATTTCTCTTATAAACTCAATTTCATTATTTTAAAATACATGATATCTAATGATTTCCTTTAATTATTCATTCTTTTTTGTGATCCCCCCTTGTATTTTATTGTGGTTTTCTTCTTCTGGTTAAATTAGCTAATGACTTTTGTCTGTCTTATTGATCTTTTTTAAAACCCAAGGTCTTCATTTTGTTTATAAATTTCATTAGGTGTTTGAGTTTTCTTTTTTGGTTGTTTTTTCCCCTGTGGGAGGACTTTTAATTCTCTTCATTTGTCTTATGATTTTAGACATCTCTTTGTACTTATTAATTATGCACTTTTTAAAACTGAGAACTCAAATCAATCTTTTCCTTTTTTTATATTTTTTCAGAGAACTAAATTTGATTTTTAAAATGCTCTCCTGATCTTTCCAGTATAATGTAAATTTCCAACGCTAAATAATAGCTACTGATAATTCTTAATTATTTGGTGAATTCAATTTTAAAGCTATCTTTATCTGAAATTCAATAATTTGTCCTTCATCAATAGTTGTCACCTATTTTGACCTTTTTGGTAATTATTTGGAAATTTGTTTTGACTTTCATATCAAAAGGTTTTAGGGTTTTTTTCCTTCCCTAAATAAATACTTTGATATTTTCTGAAGTATTGAACACACACACACATAACACAAGCACATTTGTACACACATACATACTTATTGTTCAGTTAGAAAATTCTGTGGTGAAGCCCAATCTCCCATGAAAATTATGTTCCAATATTTTTCTAAATTTCCTTTACTATATTTAAATAATACCAAGTGATTCAAATCCTAGGAATTGATATCTTTGTTTCTTGGTTATAAGACAAGAGAATCTGGGAAAAGGAGAGGCTCAGGATGACTTTTTCTTCCACTTCTCTAAAAACTATCCACTGTAAAGAGCTGTCAAATTTATTCCAACAAACATCAATTATGAGTATTTAAATCTGGACCTCTGGAGCCTCTGATCCTATAGCTTTTATTTTGTATCCTTTTCTCTCTGACTTTTTGTGACAGAGCTATCTTTGGCTTTTTCTCCTCTATGTCTTACTCTTCTTTTTCCTCTGCTGAATCTTTATCCACTTAATGAGTGGATCCCTAAAATTCTGTCTTGGACCATTATTTCATTTTCCTCTACACTATATCACTTAAGAATCTCATTAGCTATCATTGGTTCAACTATTACCTTGATGAAAATCATTCCCATATATATGCATATATATGTATATGTATATATGTGTATATACATATATATATATATCCAACCCTAATCTTTTCTTTGAGGTATGATCAAGCCTTGATATTTTCTGAAGTATTGAACACACACACACACATTTATACTATAAAGAAGATGAAAAATAGGTATCTGAAACTCAACATTTCTAAAACAGAACTCTAATCTTTCTATTCAAATCCTGTTTCCTTTAAAACTTTTCAGTTACTCTTGAGAAAAAGCTTTTAACTTGTCATCCTAAGCTATTCATTTTCCCTCATCCCACAATTCCAATATATATTTTGTCATTTTTACTTCACAACATATCTCATACATAATCTCTTCTTTCTATTTGTATAGCCAACAAAGACTCTTCATCTCTAACTTGCACTAGAATAGTTTTTTGTTGTTGTTTTTTTAATTTTATTTCTCTGGGGATAGCTAGGTGGCACAGTGGTTACAGCACCAGCCCTGAAGTCAGGAGGACCTGAGTTCAAATGTGATCTCAGACACTTCCTAGCTGTGTGACCCTGGGCAAGTCATTTAACCCTAATTGACTCAGCAAAAAGCAAAAAAAAAAAATTATTTCTCTGCTTCAAGCCTCTCCCTCCTTCATTGACCTGCCACTAAAGCACACCATTCCCTTTTTCAAATGGGCTCCGTATGACTCCAAAGATAAGAGTAAGCCTATAAGTCTTGGGGGGGGGGGAAAGGGGAGGAAATAAAAGACACTCCAAATAGGAAAGGGATTTCACTGATATGTAAAAGTGATACCTTATTGGCAATCAAGTTCAGCTCCCATCTGAGAAAAAGCTGCATGGTGCCATGAAAAGACTGATGAACTTAAGTGCACTGAAGTTTTAATTTTAGGATCTAAGTTCAAATTCAAACTCTGCCACCTAATATATCAAGGTATCACTTTATCTCTCCAATCTTCGGTTTCTACATCTGTAAAATGAGTGTGTAGATGACCTCTAAAATCTACTCTACTTTTGTGATCCGATAATGAAGGAAGGAAACCTTGGCTTCCCACTCTGTGTCAGGCACAGTGGTACCCACTTCATGGATATCCCATTCAATAGATTAACTCTGGGAGATAGGGGCTATTATTATACTCATTTTTACAGCTGAGGAAACTAAGGCAATCAGGGATTGAGTGATTTGTCCAGGATCTAATAAGTCCTCAAGCTAATAAGAACTTGAGACTGGCTTTCAATTCAGGTCTTCTGATTCTAATCTAGAGCTCTGTAGTGGGCACTTCTATCCCTCCCCCAGATGCCTAATTAATGCCTAATAAGCACTATGCTTTTATCCCACTAAGGATTCCTGCTGCTTTTGTTATTTTTCTGTGTTATATTTTCTGTAAAGACTGTCCTAGAAAAAAATGGTCTTCCTACAACATCTAAAACCAAATATAGACTATACTGTCTGGCATTTCAACCTCTTCACAATCTGGCTCCTTCCTACTTTCCATTCTTCTTATATTTCACCCCTCTCTGCAAACTCCATGAGCCATGAATTTGCTCTGGAAGTTCTGTATGGCTAGGATGTCACTCCCTGTCCTCAAGGATAGTATTTTCTAAAGGAGAGAAATTGAGGCTAAATGTATCTCTCTATAGAAGTGATTATTGAACTTATGAAATCTACCAAGATGGCCACAGTCATCATTACCATCATTACAATAATTATAATTGTAATCATTTCATTAATAATAACAATAATGATAAATAATAGCTATTCTGTACCAATAACTGTGCTATGAACTTTACAGTTATTTCATTTTTTCCCACAACAATTCTAAGAAATAAGTTATCTTATTTTCTCCATTTTACAGATGAAGAAATTGTGAGGTTAAGTGACTTGCCCAGAATAGTTAAGTCAATGAGGCCAGATATAAACTTAGATTTTCCTAATTTCAGGATGAGCACTCTATACACAATATAGAGAAAAGAATGCACAGAACAAAGTCTGGGAAGAACCTCACACATAGTCATTTTGGAAGGGAATGAAAGGGTGGGTTAAGAGATAATAGATTAGAGCCCACCAATGAAGTCTGAGAAGGAGAAAGATGTGAAAGAGGAAAACCAAGTTAGAGCAGTGGCGTGGCCAAAGAAGGGGCAAATATGTAGGAGAAGAGAATAGTTGGTCCATTCAAAAGCTAAAGAGAGGTCATGTAAAAATTGAGAAAATGCTATTGGATCTAGTAGTGAAGAGATGGGTATTAACTCTGGACAGAATGGCAAGGTGGATTCAGGAAACAGATTGCAAACCTCTTACAGAAACAATGAGTAAAAGGAAAGGAGAGCGAGAAGTCAGAGTTGGGCTGTGAATGGAAAAAAAATATTGGACAACAGCTTAAGACAAGTTAAAGGTTTTCAGAATGGGGCAGACCAGGGAGTGTTTGTAGGTGTCAAGGAAGAACTCTATAAGAAAAGGTTAAATAAATATGTGAGAGAAGAAATTATCAGAAGACAAATTCCTGAAGAACATGAGAGGGGTAGGCTCAGAGATTACAAACATAAGCATTTTACTGGAATCTCTTCTTCAGAGACTGAAGCAAAAGAGATAAAGATTGACAGAGAATAAAGGAGAAAAGGTATTTTTAAATGGAAAGAAGCAGTTTCTTTGCAAAATATGGCTGATAAAATCTAATTTTCTCTTTTGTAAGTAGGAGGAAAAAGAAGAGCAATGTATGGAATTTTAATAATATAAATAATAATAGCATCTATATAGTGCTTTAACATTTGCAAAGAGATTTACAAATATTATCTCATTTGATCCTCACAATGACTCTGGAAGGTAGGAACTATTATTATCTCTTTTACAAATACAGATACTTAGGCAGGCATATATCATGCCCATAGTCCCACAGCAAGTAAGTATTTGGGGCTGAATTTGAATTAAAATCATCCTGATTCCAGGCCCAAGCAACAGCAATACCTAGCCACCCCTAATTACAATTAAGGTCCTTATAATTTTATGTGCCTATTTTAATTATGTAGGGAAAAGCATTGGTTTGGGGATCGGAAGGTTGGAACACAAGCGCCTATTCTGCCACCTTTCTGACAGCAAATCTTTCATACTCTTAGGATTTTTCTCATCTATAAAATGAAGGGGTTTTGGCTAAATGAACTCTAACCTTATTTCCAGTTCTAAATCCTATGACTACACAATAAAAAGTTTCAAAGCTACAAGGTAGGGAGTTCAGTCCAACACTCCAACCTCTACAGATGAGGCTCCAGAGGCTGGAGATATTAAATAGTTCAACCACAATAACACTGGAGTGGCTAGGGCAGGATTTGAATCTAGGTCTTCTCACTCCAACTCTACCATTCTTTTCATTTTACCAGAAGGTCTCCCTGTAGTTTTCCTTGATTCCTGATATCCAGGGGAGTTGGGAACCAGCTGTCACTTTTATTCCCTTGACAAGAGAAAAGATAACAGTTTGCCTCTATTCTAGGTCTACTCCTTCTTATGCAGCTAAAAGAAAAAGAAAAAAATTACTCAACAGTGCAATGCTGTCAGTCTCTGAGAAACCCTATAATTGTTGGTTCTTTAATCAGAGAGAGGTTTTTCTCAGTCTAATCTGTCTCTCACTCTTTACCTTTTGTCTTAGTGAGGAAGCCTCCTCCTGTCCCTTCCCACTTAGCATGGTCCTTGCATCTACACGCAATTGATCCCTTTGTCAACTAGGTCTAAATCAGAGAATTAAGTAGAAATTGATTTTTTTCAATTTGTTTTCCATTGTTCAGAGCCACACAAATCTCAGTCCATCAGAGAAGAGCTGTTTCTGCAGATTTAAAGACATGAGAACTCAGATTCTCAGCAGAACCATAAAGCAGCCATAGGCAGCATGATGTTAACATTTGCCTGTTAGTGCACCAGGACAATATTCAACCCAGCTTAATAAATACATACAGAGGTTAACTATATGTAGAACACTGTTAGGACCTGGGAGACATGTAAACAAAGAGAAATAAGGCTGCAGTGCATCTTTCCCTGTAATAGCCTAATATTGTCCATAGAAAACTGTCCTGGAATCAGGAAACCAGTGATTCAAATTCTACCTCTGACTTTTAACAGTTATAAAATTATTTGCAGGCAAATATCCTCCCTAGTCTTCAGTTTAAAAAAAATAGGGAAACTCTGCTTCTCTTTCCTTCTAAAAATCTCTGTTTCTTTCCTCCTTTATTCTCTATCAGTCTTTCTCTTCTTTGTCTTTAGTTTTTTTTAAAGCAGGAAAAATAATACCTGCATTACCTCTCTGGCAAGTGGGCATTTTTGTAAGGCTCACATGCAATTATATAGGTCTTTGCTTTGCAAAAGAGTGTTATGTAAATATTATTATATCTTATTATGGGAAAATAGTCAAACTCTCAATATACATATAGTGGGTGTGTTAGGAGTAGTCCATGTTATATAGGTATAGATAAGGTGGGATATGGGGACAGCTAGGTGGCACAGAGGATAGAGTACAGCTTGGAGTCATCTTCCTGAGTTCAAATCTGACCTCAGACACTAGTTGTGTGTTTCTGGCCTCAGACACTTACTAGCTCTTGAACTTTTTTTTGCCTGAATTTTCTCATTTACAAAATGAGCCCGAGAAGGAAATGGCAAACTACTCCAGTATCTTTGCCAAGAAAACACCAAATGAGGTCACAAAAAACTGCTCACAATTGAATAACTGAACAAAAAAAAGGTGGGTGAGAAAGCCATTTAGCTTCCTGAGACATAAAAAAACAAGGTTTTAAGGAGGATTTTAACACAATTTCAGATACTTTTCAAAGAATGCCTTCCTGACCTAGCATGGTTTATGGTTATAGTGAATACAGACATAGAAAGGCATAATCTTTTTCCTACTATTTTAACCTAAAAAATTGCATCCTTTGATATTAGTAAAGTCATTTTTTAAAATGTGCTTACTTTTCCAGGCTTTCTCATTGTTGCCCCCTAGATGCAAACTTTATTGGAACCAAACTGACTGGTTTTTTGTCCACTGAATGTTTCCACATTGTGTCATCACTTGAACCTTTGCTCACTGCTTCTTGCTCTCTTTCCCATTTCATTCCATTTAATTCTTTTTAAAATAATTTTTGTTGACATCACTTTTTATATATCACCAAAATTTCTCCAAGTATCTATTTCCCTTCCTATAGCAAAAAAAAATTAAGCAAAAAAAAAATTAAGCAAAAAAAAAGAAATAAAAGAAAGTTAATCCACATTTTTAAAGTCTGAAAATATATGCAATGTTTCATAACCATAGATATCCCATCATGTAAAGTAATAGAGTACAATTTTCTTTTCATATCTCTCCTTTGGAGCCATATTTCTTTATAATTTTGCAAAATTTATTCTTGATTGTTTTGTAGTTGGTTTTCTTTTCATTTACATTGTTGAAGTTATTCTACATAATTTTTTTAGTTCTTACTTCACTCTGAGTCAGTTCATGAAAGTGTTATTTGTATTCATTACATTTTCTAATGTGTAATATCCCATATCATTTATGTATTATGACATATTTAGTCACTCCCCAATTTATAGTCATCACTTTGGGTTGTTCTTCTCTGAACACACCCTGCACCATATAAAAAGAACAGTGCTGAGAGATGAGGATTCAAATCTTGTCTTTTATGTGAACTACTTGTGGAATAATGGACACATTTTCTGGGTCTTTGCTTCCTCATCAGTAATCGATAAAAATTGATTAACTAAAAAAGCATTCATTAAGTCCAACTATGGGTCAAGTACTGCTCTAAGTTCTTTTTCAACTCTGTATCTATTAATTCAAGAAAAGGCTATTCTCAGTAAAACATTTGACCTGATATTTACTCACACTAAAATATGAAAGCATTTATTATGTTACTTCTCTCAAGTACATTTTTACTTTAATAAGGGACATCAATTTTTAATCAAAGAAATAAACTCCTAAATTCCAAAGATCAATTAACCTAGTGTAAGGGGCATGTGGATTTGTGTGTGTGTTTGTGTTGCCCATGCAAAGTATTTGCATGTCAAAGTAAGTTATCTAAGTGCTGCTCACAGGGAGTTGTGAATAGACATCTCCAGAATCTTACCTATTCTTCTCCAAGATCTTTCCACTAAATACTCATATACTGATCTTCCTCACTTCAAGTCCCAACTAAAATCTCACCTTCTACAGGAAGCCTTCCCTAAATTCTTCTAAATTCCTATGCTTTCCCTCATTTAATCATTTCCTATTTATGCTGTATTTA
This sequence comes from Myrmecobius fasciatus, assembly GCA_023553655.1. Lineage (NCBI taxonomy): Eukaryota > Metazoa > Chordata > Mammalia > Dasyuromorphia > Myrmecobiidae > Myrmecobius > Myrmecobius fasciatus. The sequence goes on from JAJPUD010007018.1 coordinate 114,472, forward strand.
GCTTGATTCATTTATATTTACATGTAGTGTCCCTGATTTGATTGTAAACTCATTGAGAGTAGAGACTATCCTTTGCCTCTATTTGTATCCCAGTTCTTAACACAGTGCCTACACATAGGCAGCACTCAATAAGTGTTTTTGAATTGAATAGTGACTTGAATTTTTCTGTGGGCTCCTTATGGCTTTTGAAAAAGAAGAAATGATTTTAATAAATTTAGTCTTTTAGCTAGTTTAACAGACCAAAAGATGATTTTAACTTTGCTGAATTTCTTCCATGAAATATAACTAATGTGCCCATTACTCAGGACACAGTACAGTAATTACACATGGCAGGTGCTCAATAAATGATGATTGATAATAGCATTTATTTCAAGTAATAAAATCTATGAACAAATGATGGCAAGTCAGAACTAAGAATTATCCCACATTCATTTTTTCTTTCACTCATATAACACATATTTATCCTATGGTTCTAACTATATCAATCTCCTACTCAAAAACTCAGAAATTCTCATTTCGCCTCCTTTAAGATAGATCTTTCCAGCCCTCTCCCCATCCATATTGTTCTTTCCTACATTACACTTGATCTTCTATTCTTCTCTACACTGGCTATAATATATGTGTATATTTGACATTTTTTTATCATTCTAAGAGTGCATTTCTTGTTTATATCCTATAGTACATAGTGCATGCATTGTAGGATATTACATGCAGCAGGGACTGAATATAGGTTCACTGCATAAATAAATTTGGTATGTATCCACTATTCATTTTCTAGATACTGTGATATAACCCTAAAGATAGAAAACATCATGAAGATTTATAATATTTTACAGTTACAAAGGATTTAGAGATCAAAGTGAAGACAAAAGTGAAGTTTAGGATGATTAAAACATGGAAAGAAGAGATAGGATAACAACTGAATTCAGGCCACCATCCTAATTCAAGACCTTATATCCTATTTCCAATTACTCCTCATTGATACACTGCTTATAGTTTTTCCTTATGCAATCCAACCTTTAAATAAGTCCTTAAATGTTTTTCCTAACTGATTCAAATTTATAAAACTGATAAATTCTCTTTATATAAACAGTCAAAGAATATGAAAGAGCTATTTTCAAAGGAAAAAATTTGTTATAAATAATCATGAAAAAATGCTCTAAATCACTAATTTAAATGCAATTTAAAGCAACTCTGAGGTTCTACTTCACAGTCAAAAGATTGACTAATATGACAAAAGAGAAAAATTGCATATCAGAGGAGTTATAGGAAAATAGACACACTAAGGTACTGTCGGTGGAGCTGCTGTTGAACTAGATATTCTGGAAAGCAATTTGGAACTATGCCCAAAATGTCATTAATTTTTCTTTATCCTTTGACCCAGAAATACTGGTACCAGGCCTATACCCCAAAGAAATCAAAGAGAAAATAAAGAGGAAATATACAAAAACCTTTGTAGCAGGCTTTTTCATAATAGCTAAAAACTGAAAATTAAGGGAATATCCTCCTATTGAGGAATGGCTAAACAAATTATGGTATATAGTTGTAATATAGTTTTAAACTATAAGAACTGATGAAATGGATAATTTCAGATGAAACTGTGAAGATCTCTATAAACTGAGGCAGACTGAAGTGACCAGAAGAACAAATTATACATAATAAGATTGTAAAGAAAAACCGCTTTGAGAAACTTTATAACCATGACTAATACAATAATGAGCCCCAATTCTGGAGTCACAAGAATGAAATCTGCTACCTCCCTCCTGTCAGTGATAGTAGACAGGTTTAAGAATGAAATGTAAAATTTTAAAGATATAAAAGATGTTATATATTTTTAAATGTTCTTCTTAAGGAGTAGCTTTAGACATGTCAGTCCCCTACTAAGTAAAAATATTTTAAAAATTTATCTTTAGTTGCTCCTTATTGCCCTGAGGATAAAATAGAAATTTATTTGCTTTGAATTTGAAACCCCTACAATCTGTCTACAATTTGAAACCCCTACAATCTGTCTACAATATAGCTTTTCAGATTTATTTCATATTTCTCCCACTCATGCAATCTCTATTCTTTCCAAACTGGAGCATAGGATAATATCTTTAGGATTGAAAGAAACCTCAGAATTCATC
>JAJPUD010007019.1:0-64991 GCA_023553655.1 Myrmecobius fasciatus
AAAAACAAAACAAAAACCTGCGCCCAGTCACAATTAGTGTCAGAGTTGGGATTGGAAACCAAATCTTCCTCACTCCATGTCTGGCACTCCACATTCCAAACCATGATGCCTCCTAAAGAAAAATCATCACTGAATAGCTAGGCATGTTTTTAAAAAGAAAAATGGAGGGTGAAGTGAACGTGGGAATTATTATTGCAATTGGTATTCTCTATTCCTATAAATATTTTTTCAAACATTCTTCTGGATTGGCTACTGGATATTATTAGGGCAAAAAATGGGTACTGCTCTGGGGATTCCATATTCCTTTTGTAAAAGAGATTGGTCAGATGAGTTCCCTAAACAGTTTAATGTGCTTGTGGAGAGGTAAGTCTTTGACAATTATAATTTCCAAAATTCCTCTCCCTCTAGGGAAGCCATGCCTGTAGCCATCTTTGCCAAGAGGACATGACTCCTGATTTAAGTTTCTGTGGCAAAGTTACCCCAAAATGATTTGATTAGTTGAAACTTCTAGGGTAACTTGTTCTTGCTGGAAGAGACACCATTCTGGGCTAGCATATGAGAGCTGGCAGAAAATTTTCATCTTCTCCCTTTCTTCCTGAGTGAAGGATAGAAAAGAAGGGTATTTCTCCCTTTCCCCTCCCCTCAGGAACCATTTATACCTAGCTGCTTTATGGTAGAAATGTAAAGGAATTAGTGTGTTTGCCAGCAACTTACTGAGTACAGTTCAGAGAGCAGATACCTGAGAGTGGACTTTCCCAATCCAGGGAAAAATGTGAAGAAAATCTGTACTTTTTTTCCCCACTTTAATCATGATGATTCAAAAAGTATAGGTCTATTGAGGAGATTATTTATCAAGAAACCCCAAAATAAATTTGCTTTCTGGAGGAGAAGCCAAACCACAAGGTGGCAATACAAGTCTGAGAGAAACTCTCCCTGTGGGAGAAAAGTATTTTATTGAAATGCCAGAATATTGTTCTTCTAACAACTTCAAGTTACCTCCTTTCCAAAAGGAACTACTATAAATACTTTATGTTTTCCTTTTATTTGTAAACTCCTGTAAGTCCCTTGTGCCTGATGCATTTTCTGTGGTAAAAAAAAATGAAGACTATCTTTTATCCAATGTTACCTTGAGTGCCTTGAGTTTCCATAATATGTGGAAAATTAAACATGAACTATATTTGAAGATTTCCCAGAGGGTAGGGGCACAATGAGCCAAAGAGAGGATGTCTTTCTTGGTTTAGCCTCCAAGATTGAACCTCGTTCAGAACCAAAGGGACCCAGAGCCACAGAATACATTTTTATAAGGTACTGTTCTTTTTATATATGGATGTTTTGTTTGCCAAAGGGTTCAGAAAACGGATGTTCATTGAAGAAAATGTCTTGAGGCAATTCTAAAAACCTAAGAGAAGATTGACACCAGATAACTATTTGAGGGCAGCTCAAAAGCAAAAGTATGAGTGAAGGATGGATATGGTGTACTGTTGCCATTACATATGATTTTTCAGGAATTTGTTTGAAGAATATAGCTGAGAAACTAGACATTAAAGAACTGCTCAGGGATATGGGACATTTTTATATTGTTTGTGTTATACATGATAGATTTGTAGACTTTGGGTTTTTCTACCTGAACTAGGAATGTTCTGAGGAACTATAGAAGATGACAATAGGAATCCAGAAGTTGAAAAACCAGAGATCAGAATAGAAAATACAGTTACTGCTTAAAGAGAAAAGATCATGTCACAGATATCTCTTCCCTCTTCTCCTGTCTTTCCCACTGATTAAAAGAATCTGTAAAAAAAAAAAAAAAAAAAACATTAGAAAATGTGAGCAGCTATTTCCAGTTTTTCCAGTTGAATCAAATGAGTCAAATGAGAGACCTTTCTGGGATGATGCATACTCAATATCTGTTGGAAACTAAATGGAGAAAACCAGACCTTCCTTTTGTGTAAAAAGCTGATGACTTTATTTCTCTTTAGCACCATCTAGAACTTGAGAGTTGACCATCCAGAATATGCGAAATATTGGCTGTGATATTTGCCCTTTGTGACTTATTTAGATATTTCACCATCTATTGTTTGAGACATATCAGCCCCTAAAATGGTTTGTCCACATTGCATTCTACTGCCCTATCTGGCTTAACTGGAAAAAACACCTAAAAACTCTACAGAGTTGAGGATTTTTGACACTTCTCTAGAATAAGAGAACTGCCTGTCACTGAAAAACTTACTGCTTTACCACCTAGCCAAGAAAAGCAAACCTGAATAGCATTAGGCCTTGAATTTAGGAATATTACTTTCTTGAAAGAATATAATGTTGTTGTTTCACTGACTGAGCTAAATACTGCTTTAAAGGTTGAAAATATCTGAGAAGCAGCTTTGTCTAACAGGACAGTGGAGAAGCTTAGAAGAAGAGGAAGTAATGAGTGATAAAAAGAACCTTCCCAAAAAGACATCTTCTGGCTTCCGGCCTGCAGTCCAATCATAATTTGTACTAAATACACGGGTTTTCCTAACCTGTAGCTTATTGTTAGGTTTCTGTAAGTGTGGACTTAGTCTTCTCCACAGACACTGATGAATGAACATGACCCAAATTTGTGGATGCATGTTACGTTTTGATTATTTCTACTTTTCCCCTCTTGTATGGAATGTTTCATGTTTAAGAAGTAGTGATGTCATTATAATTAATTTTGTATAAATGGCAACTTCACCATTGAGGGTTCAAAAATTGTGTGGTTATTCCAGAGATTTTGTAAGTGAATATTACCTATGTAACCTTCCCTCTAGGGAACAATCCCAACCTAGCAAAGTATGTGTAGATAGGCTAAGTGAGGCACCCCTAGTTCAGAAAGTGTTAGGAGAGTTGATGCAAAAGACATAACTGAACTAAATGTAAAAGCTTCTCTGATTTTTTCACCCTCACTGTACTCATAAGGTAAAGTAGAAAGGTGGGAGATTCATTGAATCCCACTGAAACTTGCACATGATTGGTCTAGGTCCATCTTACATTGACCTTTTCTCCTCTCCTACATCATTCTGTTCCAACGCTTAGGGTAGTCATATAGATTTTTCAATGTCATTTTCCCGATGATCACTACCTGTTATGCAGTCTGTGTTTCCACTCCATCCCCTGCTATCATCCTTAAAATTTTTGCTATTTATGTTGATGAACCACAGGGCAAGCATGATTACATAGTACAATTTGTAATTTCTTGGCATTATACAACTTCTAAAACCTAAAACTTTGAGATACTATCTCCTGACCAAAATTGCTTATAATGCCATGTATCTTATTATTAAATCCTAAACTTTAAATATTAGACTTTAAACATTATTCTTGAACCAACTACATTCTTTCAGTACATATCCCCCATCTGATTTCACTTGTCTCTATAACCTGCTATGATTCTGTGGTTGGTTACTTTCCTGTCTCGCCAAATACTGACTTAGAATATCTACTATAATTGGCTCATCATTCCTGAGCTGCAAACCTCATTGCTGAATTAATTCCATCTTCATTTTTCACAGTTTTTGTTCCAGAATTGCTGAACTTCGCTGACGAAAAATTCATGAATTCAAATCAATTTCATTCACCACATATTTATGTCATATCATCACAACTAAGCTTTTATTGCTATTCAACAATCCTTTTACTTTACTTTTGAGGAAGCAGATAATCAATGAAGCTGACAAGACCATATAGTATAGTATGGAAAAAGTTGGCACAGCTAGACAGCACACTAGATAGAGCACTGAACCTGAAGTCAGGAGGACCTGAGTTCAAATGCAGCCTCAGACCCTTAACATTTACTAGCTGTGTGATCCTGAACAAGCCTTGCCTAATAAAATAAATGAATGAATGAAGAAAAAAAAAGAAAGAGAAGAAAGAAAGAGAAGAATTCTCACTCTGGAAATAGAGGATTGGGTTCAAATACTGTTCCTGACACTACCTTTGTGACCTCCCTGCTCCTCAAATTCCTGATTTGTGAAATAAAAGCTTTGATAAAGGTAGTCTCTGAGATACCTTCTAGCTCTAAATCTCTGATATTATAATCTCAGAAGTGGAATAGATCTCATAATTATTCAATCTAACCCAATGATAGAAGAGAATACTTTATATGAAGGTGAACCTACTTCTTCTTCATAGAAACTTACTGGAGTCATCTCAAACAGGAGAAAACTAATTTGTAATTTTTTTAGTGTGAGTATTTATTGTACTATAGAAATTGTCAAAAACTACAAATCAGGGTATTAATTTATTGTTTAGTTGATTGTCTAGGCTAAACAAATGTTAATAACACCAATTAATCTTAAAAATTGTTAGTACTTTTTTTCCAGCAAGTTGATTATTAAACATTTACTAGTATATCCCTAGGTAGCCTACTGCACTTTTTAATTGGTTCTAATTATTTAAAAGTTTTTCCTTATATCAATTCTAAATTGATTTCTTTTTAATCAGGCTCATAGTTCTTCCTTTTAGAATCATATATATAATAGCCCATCAAACACTTGGAATCTCATGTTCACTTTAACTCTTCTCTAATCTAACAACTGCAAATTCCTTCATAACCCTTGAACTGGATGCTTTCCATCATCTTCTCTTAGACATTCTTCTTTGTACCAATATCCTGAGGGCTGAGCCAAGATAGTGGAGTGCAGACACGACACTGTGACCTCCTCTGATCTTTTCTCAAACCAACAGCAGATTAAGCCTCTAAACTGATTCTGGAGACAAAGCTCCCCCAAATATTTGGAGTACAACACATTTCCAGCAAAAGTTACCTTGGAAGAGCTCCGGAGCAGGTCTGTTTCTGATGGGCAGGGGATGGGGGGTGGTTTGTGGAGCTCAGGCAGCAATGCACAGCCAGGGTAGGAGACCAGGGCTGGGACGGAGCGGTGGATTCTAAGCACCTAGGACGTCCCTGGGAGATGCTTGGGCCACTTTACTCTAGTTGTGGGGAGGTGCTTTAGCAGATCTGCCTTTAGTAAAAGGTAGATTGAAAACCACTGAGAACTTGGGAGCTAGCCCGGCCAACCCAGCACCGGAAGTCAACCAGCCGAACTGCCCCAGGGCAAAATGAAGCATTTGCCTCTCCTATGCTTTAAACAGATCCCAAGCTCTAAAAAATGAGTAAGAAACAGAAAACAAATCTCACCATAGAAAGCTTTTATGGAGAGAAAGAAGGGCAGACCTCAGATCCTGAGATTTCTAAAGGTAAAGCAACTCCAGAGGAAGCCAAAAAGGTGGACATGAGCTGATCCCCATTTCACAAAGCTTTCCTGGAAGATTGCGTAAAGAATCTCAAAAGAGAGTTAGGAGAAAAATGGGGAAATGAATAGAGATCAGTGCAAGAAGGATATAATGCCCTGCAACAGAGATATGAAAAACTGGAAAATAAAATTGGTGATATGGAAAAAATCACCAACTCACTAGAAAACAAAAATGATGAAATGGAAAAAGACACCAACTCATTGAAAAACAAAACTGGTGAAATGGAAAAAGACAATTCACTGAAAAACAAAACTGGCAAAATGGAAAAAAAAACAACAATTTACTGAAAAACAAAATTGGGAAAATGGAAAAAGAGTACAATGAAAAAAAAAAATATTGCCCAGTTACAAAAGGAACTAAAAAAGGTAACTTAAAAAAATAATACTTTAAAAATTAGAATTGAAGAGTTCAAGAATCAGTCAAACAAAAATAAAAAATGAAAAAAATAGAAGAAAATATGAAATATCTCCTAGGAAAAACAACTGACTTGGAAAACAGATCTAGAAGAGACAATCTAAGGATTATTGGACTCCCTGAAAGCCATGATGAAAAAAAGAACCTAGATGCTATCTTCAAGGAAATCATGAAAGAAAACTGCCCTGATATTTTACAATCAAAAGGCAAAATCACCATCGAAAGAATTCACTGATCACCTCCTGAAAGAGTCCCCAAAATTAAAACCCCAAGGAATATTGTGGCTAAATTTCAGGACTATTGCACCAAGGAAAAGATATTGCAAGCAGCTAAAAAGAAACAATTCAAATATCGAGGAATTGCAATTAGAATCACACAAAGATCTGTCAGCTTCCACATTAAAGGATGGAAGGGCCTGGAATCAGATATTCTGAAAGGCAAAGGAACTTGGATTACAGCCAAGAATAAGTTATCCAGCTGGAATGAGCATTATCTTCCAGGGAAGAAGATGGTCATGCAATGATATGGGTGAGTTTCACCTATTTCTGATGAAAAGACCAGATCTGAACAAAAACTTTGACCTCCAAACACAGAACTCAAAAGAAGCATAAAAAGGTAAAAAGGAAAGAACCCTTGAGAACTATATTTCTACTATGGGGATACTTAAAGAATTGGGGTATAATTTGATATTACTTTGATGAAATGAAAAGGAAACTAGAGGTGGAAGGGCTATTATACTGAAAAAAAGGGAAAGGAGGTAAAATAAAGTAAAAAAAAAAGGAGGTAAAAATAAGGTAAAATCTCATGAAGAGGCAAAGAAAATCTAATATAATTGAGGGAAAGAAGGGAGGGAGATGAGCATTGTGTGAATCTTACTCTCATCAGATTGGGCTCTAAAAGAGTATATCAGACATATTTGGTTTCACAGAAAAACATCCCTCCTTATAGGGAAAGGAGGAAAACACTAATAGAAGGAAAAATAGAAGAATTGAGGGAAAGGTGTAAGAAAGGGGGAGGGGCTCTAAAGGGGGAGGACTGTTTGAGAGGTGGTCATCAAAAACAAAATACTGGGGAGGGGGGAATGGAGAAAAGAGAAAGGAAAAAGAAAAATATAACTGGATAAATAAGATAACAGGAAATACATATTTAATTATTTTAACTGTGAATGGGAATGGGATGAACCCTCCCATATAACAGAACTGGATAGCAGACTGGATTAAAAGCTAGAATCCTACAATATGCTGTTTACAAGAAACACATCTAAGACATAGAGATACATACAGAGTGAAGTTTAAGGGCTGGAGCAGAATCTATTATGCTTCAGGTGAACAAAAAAAAAAAAAAAGCAGGGGTAGCAATCCTTATCTCAGATCAAGTAAAAGTAAAGATAGATCTAATTAAAAGAGATAAGGAAGGAAATTGTATTTTACCAAAAGGTATCATAAATAATGAAGCATTATCAATGTTAAACATATATGCACCACGTGGTATAAGCATCCAAATTCCTAGAGGAGAAATTAAGAGAGATACAAGAAGAAATAGACAGCAAAACTATACTAGTGGGGAATATCAACCTTGCTCTCTCCAAATTAGATAAACCAAGCCACAAAATAAATAAGAAAGAAGTTAGGGAGGTAAACAAAATGTTAGAAAAGTTAGGTATGATAGAGAAAATTGAATGGAGACAGAAGGGAGTTTATTTTTTTCTCAGTGGTTCGTGGAATTTATATAAAAATTGACCATGTGTTAAGGCATAAAAACCTCAAAATCCAATGCAGAACGGCAGAAATAGTAAATGCATCCTTTTCAGATCATGATGCAATAAAAATCACATATAATATAAGGCCAGGAGAAAATAGAGGAAATGTTAATTGGAAATTAAATAATCTAATCCTAAAGAATGAATGGGTGAAACAGCTAGGTATAGGCACAATCAATAAATTCATTCAGGAGAATGACAATAATGAGAAAACATACCAAAATTTATGGGATATAGCCAAAGCGGTTATCAGGGGTAATTTCATATCTCTAGATGCTTACTTGCATAAAATAGAGAAAGAGAAGATCAATGAATTGGGCTTACAATTAAAAAAGCTAGAAAAAGAACAAATTAAAAACCCTCAATTAAATACCAAATTGGAAATTCTGAAAAGGAAAGGGGAGATTAATAAAACTGAAAATAAGAAAACTGTTGAATTAATAAATAAAACTAAGAATTGGTTTTATGAAAAAAACAAAATAGATAAGCCTTTAGTTAATTTGATTAGAAAAAGGAAAGAGGAAAATCAAATTGTTAATCTCAAAAATGATAAGGGAGAACTTTCCACCAATGAAGAGGAAATTAGAATCATAATTAGGAGTTACTTTGCCCAACTTTATGCCAATAAATTTGATAATCTAAATGAAATGGATGAACATCTACAAAAATATAGATTGCCTAGGTTAACAGAAGAGGAAAAAAATTATTCATATAGCCCCATTTTAGAAAAAGAAATAGAAAAAGCTATTAATCAACTCCCTAAGAAAAAATCTCCAGGGCCAGATGGATTTACATGTGAATTTTACTAAACATTCAAAGAACAATTAACTCCAATACTATATGAACTATTTGATATAATAGAGAAAGGTTTACTACCAAATTCCTTTTATGACACAACAGATATGGTGCTGATAGTTAAACCAGGGAGGGTGAAATCAGAGAAAGAAAATTATAGACCAATTTCCCTAATGAATATTGGTGCAAAAATCTTAAATAAGATATTAGCAATGAGTTACAGAAAGTCATCCCCAGAATAATACACTATGACGAAGTAGGATTTATACCAGGAATCCAGGGCTGGTTTAATATTAGGAAAACTATCAGCATAATCAATTATGTTAATAACCAAACTAACAAAAATCACATGATAATGTCAATAGATGAAGAAAAAGCATTTGATAAAATCTAACACCCATTCCTATTTTTTATTATTATTAAAACTTTTTATTTGCAAAACATATATATGAGTAATTCTTCAACATTGACCCTTACAAAGCTTTCTATTACAAATTTTTCTCCCCTACTCCCCCCCCTCGCCTACGGGGCAGGAAATCCACTACATGTTAATTATGTTAAAATATTAGACAAATCAAATATGTGTATACATATTTCCACACTTACCATTGTTGTGCAAGAAAAATCGTATCTACAAGAAAAAAAAATCAGAGAAAGGAAACACAATGCAAGCAAACATCAATAGAGAGCATGAAAATGTTATGTTGTGGTCCACATTTCATATCCCTTTCTCTGGGTGTATATGGCTTTCTTCACTAAACAATTGGAACTGGTTTGAAAGAACTCATTGTTGAAGAGAGCCATGTCCATCAGAATTGATCATCATATAGTCTTGTTGTTGCCGTGTATAATAATCTCCTGGTTCTTCTCATTTTGCTCAGCATCAGTTCATGCAAGTCTCTCCAGGCCTCTCTGAAATCATCTTCTTGGTCGTTTCTTACAGAACAATAATATTCCATGACATTCATATACCATAATTTGTTCATCCACTCTCCAATTGATGGGCATCCATTCAGTTTCCAGTTTCTAGCCACTACAAAAAGGGCTGCCACAAACATTCTTGCACATGTGGGTCCCTTTCCTTCCTTTAAGATCTCTTTGGGATATAAACCCAATAGAAACCCTGCTGGGTCAAAGGGTATGCATAGTTTGATGACTTTTTGAGCATAGTTCCAAATTGCTCTCCAGAATAACTAGATCCATTCACAGTTCCCACAATAATGTATCAGTGTTCCAGTTTTCCCACATCCCCACCAAAATTCGTCTTTATCATTTCCTGTCATTTTAGCCAATCTGACAGGTGTGTAGTGGTACCTCAGAGTTGTCTTAATTTGCATTTCTCTGATCAATAATGACTTGGAAAACCTTTTCATATGACTAGAAATAGTTTTAATTTCATCATCTGAAAAATTGTCTGTTCATATCCTTTGACCATTTATCGATTGGAGAATGGCTTGAATTCTTACAAACATGAGACAATTTGGGGCAGCTAGGTGGTACAGTGGATAGAGCACCATCCCTGAAGTCGGGAGGACCCGAGTTCAAATCTGGCCTAAGACACTTAACACTTCCAAGCTGTGTGACCTTAGGCAAGTCACTTAAACCCAATTGCCTCAGAAAAAACATGTACTAATACCTATGAGACAATTCTCTATATATTTTAGAAATGAGGCCTTTATCAGAACCCTTAAATGTAAAGATGATTTCCCAATTTATTGCTTCCCTCCTAATCTTGACTGCATTGGTTTTGTTTGTACAAAAACCTTTTAACTTAATATAGTCAAAATTATTTATCTGGTGTTCAATTAAGAGTTCCAGTTCTTCTTTGGACATAAATTTATTCCATCTCCACAGGTCTGAGAGGTTAACTATACTACATTCCTCTAATTTACTTATAATATCACTCTTTATATCCAGATCATGAACCCATTTAGATCTTGTCTTGGTATATGGTGTTAGGTTTGTGTCAAGCCCTAATTTCTTCCACACCAGTTTGCAATTTTCCCAGCAGTTTTTGTCAAATAGTGAGTACTTATCCCAAAAGCTGGGGTCTTTGGATTTATCAAACACTAGATTGCTATAGTTATTGCCTAGTTTGTCCTGTGATCCTATCCTGTTCTACTCTACTGGTTGATTACTCTATTTCTTAGCCAGTACCAAATGGTTTTGATGACCGTTGTTTTATAATATGGTTTTAGATCTGGTACAGCAAGGTCACTTTCATCAGCCTTTTTTTTTTTTTTTTTATTAATTCCCTTAAAATTCTTGACTTTTTGTTCTTCCAAATGATTTTTGCTACTGTTTTTTCTAGATCTGTAAAATAATTTCTTGGGAGTTTGATTGGTATGGCACTAAATAAGTAAATTAGTTTGGGTAGTATTGCCATTTTTATTATATTCGCTCGGCCTACCCATGAGCACTTTTTTTTGTGAACAGCAAGATACTTCAGATGTCAAAGATGAGCCTTACTGATTTCTATCCTGAAAGAAATCTCCATTGTCTTAGATATTTCTTCAGAGATCATCACTCTGATTTATGTAAATCCTGATATCTCAAGGTGAACACCCCTTTCCCAAAATCACCTGACATCCTGTCCCTATTATTCAACCTCCTAAATAAGTAAGATTGTTGAGTGGCCTCACCAGATAAGCTTTTGTCACAGAGTAATTTCATCCTAAGGTTATATAAAATTCTATATACATGAGCATCTCCTGTTCTGCACATCATTATCTGTATCTGGCAACTTTCTTCAGCTGATAATTATCAAGCTTTTTTATCTTCCAGTATTGCTTCATGGCCAAGAGACCAGACTGAGAGGAATTACTCTCCAAAAAGATCTAAGGACCTTTGGATTGAGGTTTTCTCCAACACTGACTACATCCTAAAACAGAGCTAGTTTTCTTATTAGTATATCACATTGGTGACTCATACTGAGCCCATGGTCTACTGAAACCTGAGATAGTTTTCAGATTAAACTACTATCTAGTGATATTTCCCACATCTTACTCTTGCAAAGGTGATTTTTTGAATCTAAGTAAAAGATTTTACATTTGTCCTTATTACATGCAATCTTATTGAAATTGTCCTAATGTTCTAAACCTTTCAAAATATTTTTTGATCATGATCTTGCCATCCAAAGTGTAAGCCATTCCACCTAGTCTTGAGTTATTTGGAAATTTGATAAACATATTATTTAGGCCTTTTCTCTAAGACATTACAAATTTTTTCCCTCTCTTCCATTTCTTTAATGATGCATTCTATAATTTCCTTATTAATCAAAGTGAAGCTTAGTATCCTTTAATTTGTAAACACCATTCTTTCCTTTTGTTTTAAAATTAGAACATCCACCCCAATATAGTGATTGCTTTCTGCTTTGTGATCTTTCAAAATTTTATGACAGACTCAGTAATTATATGTTCCAATCTTTTCAGCACCCTTGGATACAGTTCATTTGAACATCTTAAACCTATTAAAGGCAAACAAATGCTCTCTTAGTTCATCCTTATTTTTTTATGAGTATTGGCTCCTTACTAGACTTTTTCTTCATTTTTCACTCCTGAAATTATTCTCCTTGGCAGAGTTCACAAAAGCAAAATGAGAATTAAACAGTTATTCCTTCCATCATCAATTATCACTGTTTTATCCAGAATAGAAGGCTAATGTAGTCCTCCTTTGGTTTTACTAATACTATTTTATAAGATCATACCATGACCTCACTTTTCCTTCTTTGCATGCTTTCTTTAAAAATTTAAATCTAACTGTAAGTTCCCAGTGCATACATATTGGTCTTCCCAAACAATTCTCTTTTTTCTTTCTTATCATTTGGCTTCAGAATTTCATTCTTAAGAGTTTTGTAGCCTTCTTGTTGCTGCTTTTTCCTGTAATATTTGTCCTATCCTTTCTCTGATATTTTTGACTTTTGATTTCCCCCAAATTCTTTTGTGTACATAAAGCTATTCCTGGGGTTTTTTTCTCTTTTCTTCTTTTCTCCTATCACAAATTTTAAGACAGCAACCATTTTTCTCCCAAGATACTCATTTCATTGTGATCCTCTTTTTTTCTAATCCTCTGCCTTTCTACTTCCCATGCATTTGTAAATAATGCCCATTCTGTCTAATTTAGAAAATTGAGGCCATCTTTGCTTTATCAATCTGACCACTTAATTTTTAAACACTATCAGAATCATTACCTTTCTTATTACATTATTATTCTTTCCTTTTTCACTCTAGCCAAAGAGTGATTGAGGCTAATTCTCCTACCTACACCCTTGATCCTATTCCCTCCATATTCTTCCAGGATCTTTCTCCAGAAGTCTTCTATATCTCACTCATTCATTAGTACTATCCTCTCACTAGGTCCTTTCCATCTACAAACATTCTCATGACAACTAAGTGCAACAGTAGATAGAACACTGGACTCAGAGCCAGAAAGACCTGAGTTCAAATCCAGTTTCAGACATTTAATATCTCTGTTACACTAGGGAAGAACTTAATCTCTATCTGCCTTGGTTTCCTCAACTTAAAAAAAAAAAAACAACACAGTGAGGATAATACCATTTATGTTCCAGGGTTGTTGTAAGGGAGGGAGGAAGGGAAGGAGGGAAGGAAGGAAAGAGAGGAGGAAGGGGAAGAAAAGAAGGAAGGGAAAGGAGGAAGGGAAGGAGGAAATAAGAAAGGAAAGAAAGGAAGGGAAAGGGAAGAAAGGAAGAGTTTCCCAACTGACCGGTTCTAGTTGGAACCTCAGTGGGGCAGCTCTATTCACAGAAGTTGCTGTTTGCCTTTGTCCTTCGTTCTCCAAGAGAACCATGACATCAGGGAGATGATGCCATGACAGGACTTAAGTGAGGGTAGATTTATGTGCAAGGTCACCTGTCTCACTTTCCCTTCCAGAGTCATCTGGGTCTAGTGGCAAGATGTAAATCAGGACAACTGGAGATAGCCCTAGATGCAATGGGAGACCTTGAACTTTTTAAGTTAAGACCTACTAATAAAAGACATAGAAATCTATAAGTCCAGATCAGATCATTGCAACTAGCCCAACAGTAATGCTTTGAGGAACATGGGTACAGGTGAGCCCAACAGAAGCACAGTGTCACCTTTAGACTTAAATTTAATGGGACATGCATATGAACTGAATTTAAGTGAGGTAAAGGTACACAATGTCCTCGGTCTCATTGGTTCTCTCTTCTTGAAACATCAAAGTTTAGTGGCACGAGAAAAGTTTTTTGTTTTTTGGAGGGGACTTTTGATACAGTGGGATACAGTGAATGACCTTGGCATCCTCAATGGCTGACCAAGATCTAAGCTCCAAGCTCTCCAGCACCTGCTTCAGCTGCCTTGGAACAAATTGTTCTCATCTGCCCATTCTCCTAGGAAAAACTTTTATATAATTGGGGTACATAGCCTCCTAACTCACAAATGGGTTTGAGGCCCAGAGTATATGTAGTGCTCAGGGAAGACCTCAGGTATGAAGGCTTGCCAAACCCTTTTCAGAGCTGCTCATCTTCCTTTGTTGTTCAACTATAAAGCATGATTGCCTAAAAGTCAGAGATGACTAAGGCAAAATTTATCTTTTGACACTCCAGGCTGCCTTTTCTGATTCCCTCTGTAGACCTTTCCCATAATGTGTGTGAAATATAAAAAGTGGAATATAAAAATCACCATATGACTCCATACTCCTTTTCAGACATTCAAGAAGCCATTAAAATCTACTCTAAGGAAAGTTTCTGGTATCTGATGCCCTAAAGGGGACATCATAACAAATATGGAAAATATTTTGTAACAGTGCAAGCTTCTCAACCCTTCTGAAATTACACTATTGTAGGCAGAGGTAGTTACTGGTATTATTACCTCCAGTCTGCACTCCAGTCTGAGGCTTATCCTCTGAGCTTTCTATTGCACTCCTGCCAAGCTCAAGCAATGTTATTAGAGCAATACAGGGGTATACTGCTAAAAGTTTAACAACTAGGCTCTGGGGAGGAGAGAAGGGGGAGGGCAGAGGAGGGGAAAATGCATACACACCTACATTTTAAAGTTAAATCTACATTATTAACACTTTTTTATGATTAGACAATCAACAAAACAACAAATCAAGTTCTTATTTGTAAAGATTGCCAATTTTTGAGGAATATAGATGTGGATAGCTAGGAGTTTCTCCCTGATTCTCCATCATTTAAGGAGGGCATTAAGGGAATTCTCATCTTTTCCTACATAATTGCATTCCTGGACTTCATCATCTCCAGAAATATTCTATAAGAAGGAATCAATTTCAAGATTCACATCTTCTCAGGACCGTTTGCCCCTGGATACTTCTCTCCCTCTGATGGCAAAGAAGAGGTTTAGAAATTGAGAAATGCATTAAAAATATCTATATGTTTTATCTTTTTTATTGTATCCATTTAATTTTTTAATTTTTAATTTAATTTTTAGTTTATGGAGTAAAACAAGATTCTCCACAACATGTTACAATAAAAATGATTGCATAAAAAAATGAAAATCTACAATGCACAACTTGCTATTCCTTTCAAATACACAACAATATTATCATTTAAATTTCTTTTTTTTTCTTTTCTCCCCCCTCTGACCTAGAGATGGCTGCCATTAGATATAAATAGATATAGATGTAAAAGTATTCTATACATACTTCTATTTATCAGTTCTTTCTCTAGATACAGATAATTTCTTTATTCAACTGTCCTTTATAGTTAATTTGAATATTTATAATAGACAATAAAATATTAAATATTACAATATATAATGATAATTTTATAAAATATAATTTATCATAGACAATAAAAACAATATCTTTTAATACTATAATAACTCAGACTTCTTCTCTGGTACAAAGGTAGGACAAAAAAATTTCATGTGGATTCTGCAGTTCTTTGGAGTTCCATACTCCTAACCCCTATGATATGGAAGGGATAATTATATAATCTTGTCAAAAAAATGGATTTTTGATGAAATAAAGAACACACAAGCATTCCTAATGAAAAAAAACAGTTGATTTGACTTTCAAATACAGGATTCAACAGAAGCATAAAAAGATATGCAGGAAAGAGAAATCTAAAGAAATTTAATAAGGTTTAACTGTTAACATTCTTACATGGAAAAATAATACTTGTAACTCCTAAAAACTTTCTCATTATTAGGAGAGTTATAAGGAGTATGCATAGATAGAAGGCATGGGTATAAGTTGAATATGGGATGATGAAATTACCTTAAAAATACAACTAAGGGATAAGAAAAAAGAATTCGCTGTAAGAATGGGAAAGGGAAAGGTAGAGTAGGGTAAATTATCCCAACATAAAACAAGTACAAAAAGGTTTTTGCAGTAAAGGGAAAGAAGTGGGATATGAAGCAAAAATGGGAAAGGAAGAGTACATGATCAGTATTTTCACTGGAATTTTCACTAAAGAGGAAATAATGTATGTACTCAGTTGGGTATAGAATGTAGAAACTACTTTAATGTAGAAGCTGCTAAATTTTGTGTTATCCTAATTATGACTCCACAACATTTGAATTGCTTCTTTTTTGGTTACTTGCAATATTTTGTCTTTGTCCTAGGAGCTGTAGAATTTGGATATCTTATCATATAGGAAAGAAAAAGGTGAGAAGGGGGTAGGAGTAGAGTAGGATAAAAGGGACAGAGGAGGCACAAGTCAGAAGCAAAACATTTTTGAGAATGAATAGGGTAAAAGGAGAGCAAAAGTAGGACAAATGAGAGAAATAGGATGGGTGGGAGAAATATGTAGCAATTATTATTGTGAAAAATTTACAGCAAGTTTCTTTGATAAACATATCATTTCTCAAAGAGAACTGAGTCAAATTTATAGTAATCAGAGCCATTCTTCAAAGGATAAATGAATAAAGGATATGAACAAGCAGTTTTCAGATTAAATAATCAAAATTATGTATAGACATATGAAAAAATGCTCTAAATTACCATTGATTAGAGAAATGCAAATTAAAACAATTCTGTGCTGCAACTACATGCCTATCAGATTGGCAAATATGACAGAAAGGAAAATGGCAAATTTTGAAGGGGATGTGGGAAATTTAGGATATTAATGAATTGTTAATAATGTTGCATACTCATTCAACCATTCTTGAAAACAATTTGGAACTATGCCCAGAGAGCTATAAAATTATACATACCAGGGCAGCTAGGTGGCACAGTGAAGTCAGGAAGACCTGAGTTCAAATCTGATCTCAGACACTTAACATTCCCTAGCTGTGTGACCCTGGGCATCACTTAACCTCAATTGCCTCAGCAAAAAGCAAAAATTAAAAAAAAATGAATAAATAAAATAAAATTATACATACCTTTTGACCAAGCAATACCACTACTAGGTCTGTAACCAAAAGAGATTTTTTTTAAAAGGAAAAGGATTTATGTGTACAAAAGATATTTATAGAAGTTCTTTTAGTGGTGACAAAGAATTGAAAATTGAGGGATATCCACCAATTGGGAAATGTCTGAACAAGTTGTTGTATATGATTGTGATAGAATATTATTGTGCTGTAAGAAATGACAAGCAGGATGCTCTCAGAAAAATCCTGAAAGTTTACGTGAACATAATGATGCAAAGTGAAATGAACACAACCAGGAGAACACTTGTATAGAAAAAGCAATATTACGTGATTAACTGTCAATAACATCTTTATGGTGAAAAAATACTACCCATTTCCAGAGAAAAAAGTAATGGAGTCTGAATGCAGATCACAGACAATTTTTCTTTATGTTCTTTTTTTTCTTATTTTTTTTTGTTTTCTTTCACAGTATGACTTAGATGAAAATATATTTTGCATGACTTATACGTGTATAACCTATGTTAACTTGCTTGCTTTCTCAGTGGGGGGAGGAGGGAAGAGAAGGAGGGAAAGAAATAGGAACTCAAAGTTTGGGGAAAATATTAAAATTGTTTTTACATTCAATTGAGTGAAAATAAAATATTAAATTTATTAACCATAATATTTTAATCAAATCAACAATAATTTATTAAATGCTCACTATGTCATGGACACCATACTAAGTCCTAAGAATATAAAACAAGAAAAAAATAGTCCCTGTCCTCAAAAAGATAATTTTCTAATGATGGAGATAACATACAATTATGAATATATAAGATATAGCTATAAATAAATGATATAATACCATTGTAGATACATAATATATATTGCATATACAAAATTGGTAAACTGATGGTAATCTGAGTAAGAAAGCTAGCATTAAGGGGTACCAAGACAGGCCTCTTGCAGAGTATTATATTCTAAGTGAGACTTGAAGGATTCCAGGAAAACCATTTAGCAGAGAAAAGGAGAGAAAGTATTTTAGGCTTGGGGAACATTTTCTGGAACATCAAGGGGATCATATAGTACATGGAGAGGAGGAAAGTATAAAAAGCCTGGAAAAAATTTTTAAAAGTCTAGGTTGTGAAGGATTTTAAAAGCCAAATATAAGACTTCTGTTCTTCAAAATAACTCTATGATGTACTCATATGTCATATGTTATCACCATTTTATAAATCATAGAGTCATAAGGTGAATGGACTTGAATCCAGGTTTCATCAACCCAGAGTATTTCTACTACTCCATAATCAATGCTAGTACATCATGAGCTCTTAACCTAACCCAACATACTTATGCCCAAGATTAACCCACAGGCTGATTTCTTCTTAATAAACCACTTGCCTTTTTTACTCAAATGAGAGCAACTACTAACTGCAGGAGTTTTCTACCAGCATGCACTATTACTTTCACACTTATTAACTGAAATCTAGTATTCACTGAATATCCCTCTTCATGTACTCACTCCTCAATAAAAAGAAATTGTTAATGATCCAGTTAGGCATTTGAGGAGTTAGACGCAGCAAAAGTGTGACATATAATAGGTGAAGTCGTCAAAATCATGCTAAATCTTAGTCAGGACAGAAATCTGGTTTAGGGGTGGATTAGAAAAAGATTCTCAAGTATATTCCCTTTCTCATCCACATTGAGGCTGCCTTCCAAGTGACAATCAGAAGATTTGGACCAAAAGAAATTATCACCTTAGCATAACGGGACTTTGACACTAGGATAAAACTACTTAGTAATGCCTGAATGTCCCCATATAAAGACAATATTTGTACTTGACAACAGGTTTCTATTAGTACAACTTACCTTTTGGGAATAAATCCAAGTCATTGTCTTTGACTTTAACTGCCTTATGATTGCCTTTATTTCTCAAGTCTCAGTCACAAGCACTCAAGAGAACAATTGCCTATGCATTGTTTAACCAACCTTACTACCCAGATATGACCTTACCTGCCTGAGCTGACTATTCAGCAAGGTGTACTTACTGGAGTACTAAATTTATCCTTATCTATTCAAGCTCTACATACATGATGCTCTCTTGCTTCATCATGGCTCAAGTTTCTCGATTTTAGCTATGGTACATCTTTCTAAGCCTTAGGGACTACATTGTCTTTACTGGTTATTGCAACATCACATAATTAGGTGTCCCACTACATCTAGTCAGACCTATTTTTGCTTCATATTCCACTCTGGCCATCTTCTTGCCATCCCCCCGTTCTAATTAGCCAGCCTTTGCACTTCTTCACAAGTTTTTACCTAAATAGTCATTTGCCACTTCTGTCAGCCTGCTGTCAATATGGTGTAGATTATCAATAGCCTCTCTCTAGTCATGAACCTAAATTAACTACTTCACATTAAAATCCCATTAGGCAGACAGAAAGAAAAGATGTTAAACAGAGAGAGGCAAGAGTAGGTTTGGTAAAGAAATTAAAAGCTCTCCCCACTAGACTGTACATTCCTTGAGGGGAAGGATAATGTTGGACTCATTTTTGTATTCTATTTAACCCACAGAATTCCTTTTTTAAACACTAGTAAACATTTGTTTAGACTGATCTATGTTAGTACCTGACACATAGTAAATAAATATTTGCAAATGGCTAATATTTGGGTCAGAGATTCTTGGAAACTATCCAGCACCTTTTTTTCTATTGTGACCAGGATTCTGGATGACCCCATCACTGAGTCATTATTTTTTTCTGCTGCTACAATAGGAAATTTCAGGGCTCTGTCTGGGACTCCTTGCTAATTGCCATGGGGCTACCCTCCCACTCCATTTAGTTTAACAGGGCTTTTCTCCTTCTCTCTGAATATAGGACTTGACTCTTGTGACAGTATAAACTGTGTTCTACTTAGCACTAGGCTCTAGCTGTTGGACTCCAGAGTTACCCCTGGCGCTGCACTCCTGACTATTGGTTCTTGGACCCCTTCATCTTTGCCTCTGATTCTTATCCTGCCATGGAACTTAGGGCTAATCTCCTTACTGAGTTGCACTATGTTTGCTTTCCAATTGCTGAGTCCAATTGCCAGGGGGCTACTTTGTTCTTTACCTTCCACCTAGCTAGCTTGTCTACCTTGAGATTTCTACAGAATTCTAGTAGTCCTTCTGTCAAACTCTGAGCTATTACAGCTTATTTTTCTTATTTATTTTTTTAAACCAGTATGTTTTAGATTTTATTAGGAGTGTTTATAAAGATTTAGGCTCCTCCAGGTTCTAAATGTGCCACCATCTTCTTGTCCCATCAGTATCTCTTAAAAAATATCTTCCAGTCTTGATCTATGACAAAAAAAAAATTAAACAGGTGAGAAAAAATGAGCATTTAAAAATGATATACCATTTAAAATAACCTCAGAGAATTCTATAGTATTTTTGAACAATACATTGTTTTGCAATAAAGAACATTCTTTGGTTAAGTCAAAGGATCAGCAACTTATCAAAAAAGGTTGCTGAATCAGTGTTAGAACCCTGGCCTTGGCCCCAGAAAGATAGGATAATAAAAGGCTAAAACATATGATGAAGAAAATGATGAAGGAACCCATTGATCAGTCTACTGGAACCTCTGGGGATGCAGATACTTCCTTATAGCAGCAAGTCAACCCCCAACCCCCCATAAGATTATTATATGCTTTCAGGTTTAAGAAATGTTCTTCCAAATTACATATTGAATGATTCTAATAAGAATAGGTTAGTATGCTTTAACAGAGTTCTAGTTAGAATTCAATACAAATCAAGGAAATTAGGAGTTCTGAACTTAAAAGACCATTACTTAGTAAATATTTGGTATTATTGTTATTGGATCAATTTCTCTTCCATGAGATATCCAAGCAACAAAGCCAAGTCCTCTACCTATTCAATTCTGGGTTCAATTCACTGCCCTTTGTCCATACCTATAGAAAATCATGAACTAATTCAACAAGATGCTAATCTAGTAGTGTCAAAATCTGGTCATTATGCATTCATTGCATCATAAATCAAGAATAAGCAAAGACTTTAGATAGTGTCTAATCCAGTCCTTTCATTTCACAAATAAGAAAACAGAGATCCAGAGAGATTAGTGTTTTGTCTTGGGTCACAAGGTTTCTAAATGGAAGATCAAGAAATCAAGCTTAGATCCTATGACATTAAGTTCATATTTCTCCCATTACATTCTTCTTGCATTTTTTGTTTTATTCTCCTTTGTTCTGGTGGATCATTAGGCCAATTTCTTATTTATTTCTATGGATCTCATGCAATAAGTCCTGTAGCATTTGAGGGTTCCATGCAACCAAAACAATATCATTTGCAAGTAGGAGTTTCTAATTAACTTTATAATACTGTGGAGCTCCCTTTTCCTTTTGGACTTTGCACAGGGCACATACCATGAAAGGTAAACCTCTTTGTGAAGCATATGTCTTCCTCTTTTATGTTTTACCATTAGAAGATCATTGTACAAAGTTATCGCTGCTATTGCATTTATAGAGAAATGTTATTTAATCATAATGTATTCTTGAAAATATCTTGTTGGAAGAGTATTTAAGGCTGGGTTTTGCTTGACTAATGTCTTTCTTCAATCAATAAATAATAAATAATGAAATTCTCTGTTCTGTATATCTTTTAGTCAACTGTGTAACTGCAAAGTTGTAGTGCACCATGGAAAATAGTCTGCAAACATGACAAATATGGAAGTATGTTCAGAAGAATTGCACATGTTTAATCTATATAGGATTACTTTCTGCCTAAAAGAGACAGAGGGAGGAAGAAAAATTTAGAAGATCAGGTTTTGCAAAGATAAATGTTGAAAACTATCTTTGAATGTATTTGAAAAAAATAAAAAAAATTATTATAAAAAAGAAAACAGTCTGCAAAAACCTTCATGTTCTCTTCCTGTATTTTTATTCAATGTGATTTTCATAAGAAGTTTATAGAATATATATGGTAATTGTTGATATCACCTTTGACTTTTTTTGGCAATAATAGCATCTGTGATCCATTTCATTTTCTTAGAATCTTCCCTTTTTTGAGACATCTTGAAAAGCAATCTTTTTATAGCTTTGAAAATATGCCATGTTTTATTTATAAGAATTCAAGCCATTCTCCAATTGATAAATGGTCAAAGGATATGAACAGACAATTTTCAGATGGTGAAATTAATACTCTTTCTAGTCATATGAAAAGGTGCTCTAAATCGCTATTCATAAAAGAAATGCAAATTAAGACAACTCTGAGATACCACTACACACCTTTCAGATTGGCTAAGATGACAGGAAATGATAATGACAAATGTTAACAGGTAGGTGGGAAAACTGGGACACTGATGCATTGTTGGTGGAACTGTGAACAGATCCAACTATTCTGGAGAGCAATTTGGAGCTATGCTCAAAAAGTTATCAAACTGTGCATGCCCTTTGACCCAGCAGTGTTTCTATTGCGCTTATATCCCAAAGAGATCTTAGGGGAGGGAAAGGGACCCACATGTGCAAGAATGTTTGTGGCAGCCTTTTTTGTAGTGGCTAGAAACTGGAAACTGAATGGATGCCCATCAATTGGAGAATAGCTGAATAAATTATGGTATGTGAAAGTTACGGAATATTATTGTTCTGTAAGAAACGATCAGCAGGATGATTTCAGAGAGGCCTGGAGAGATTTGCATGAACTGATGCTGAGTGAAAGGAGCAGAACCAGGAGATCATTATACACAGAAACAACAATACTATATGATGATCAATTCTGATGGACATGGCTCTCTTCAACAATGAAATGTTTCAAACCAGTTCCAATTGTTCAGTGAAGAAAGCCATATACACCCAAAGAGAGAGATGTGAAATGTGGACTACAATATAACATTTTCATGCTCTCTATTGATGTTTACTTGCGTTGTGTTTCTTTTCTCTGATTTTTTTTTCTTGTAGATACAATTTTTCTTGCACAACAATAAGTGTGGAAATATGCACACATATATTAAATTTGTCAAATATTTTAACATAATTAACATGTAGTGGATATCCTGCCATCTAGGGGAGGGGTGGGGACTAGGGGGGAAAAATTTGTAACAGAAAGCTTTGTAAGGGTCAGTGTTGAAGAATTACCCATACATATGTTTTGCAAATAAAAAGCTTTAATAAAGAAAAAATTTTTTAAAAAAACAAGAAAATATGCCTTGTTTAACACAAATGTCTTCACAGCTAGTTATTCTTTTCTTTTTGCTGAGGCAATTGAGGTTAAGTGACTTGCCCAGGGCCACACAGATAGGGAATGTTAAGTGTCTGAGAGCAGATTTGAACTCAGGTCCTCCTGACTTCAGGGCTGGTACTCTATCCACTGCGCCATCTAGCTGCCCCTAGTTACTCTCTTCTTAAAGAAAATATACATAATATTAAACTATGAGCCTTCTTGATAATCTCTAAATTGCTTTGGCTTCCTTCCTCTCACTTACAAAGTCATGATAATTCTAGAACTGAGTAGGTTAAGTCCAACAGGGCATGATTTGTAGACATCTAGTGGTCCAGAGATACTGAGGAAGGGTAGATGTCAAGAAGATGGATGAGAAAACCAAATTTTATTCCCAATATACCATCTATTCATCTATGATGTTATCTATCTATGAAGACAAATATTCCCTTCAAAAATGCAAAACACTGTGTGAAATATGAATGGGAAGGGCTTTACCATATTAAGAAATCTAGGAACACTTCATTAAGGAGGTAACATTTAAGTTAAATTTTAAAGGAGGATCAAGTGTACAACAGTCTAAGAAAGGGAGACAGAACCTTTCAATCACAGGAAACAGTCCAAACAAAGTCATGGAAGTAATCGAGTGAAGAGCATCTTCCAGAGAGAGCACAGTCTGTTTTGATTGAAGCATAGAATTGATTGAGGAAATAATATGGAATTGAAACTAGAAAATTAAGGTCAAACCAGAATGTAGAGGGTCTTGAATTCTATGAGTTTGAACTATATTGGGCAGACAATAGGGAGGGTATGATGATTTTTGAAGAGAAGGGTAAAAGATATATGCATAAGAAAGATTATTTTGAAGTAGCATGAAAGCCACATCTAGAGGATGAAAAATGGATATGGGAAGACTTATTGGCAGAGCTGGTGAGATTATCTAGGTAAGTAGTAATGAGGCATTACACCATGATGACAGCAATAGGAATAAGGAAGAGGGATCTTAGAATAAAGTATTTAAAGCTAGAAAGTATCTTGGAGATCATTAAGCTCAATCCTTCATTTTATAGATAAGGAAACTGAGGTTCAAAGCTCCTTGTGACTTCTCCAAGATTGCATAACCAGGAAAGTGTCTCAACTTGAAGCTGTAACTAGGTCTAACTAATTCTAAGGCCAGCAAGCATCTATATGATGCTCTAGATAGGACTTAGTAATTAATTAGGTTTAGATAGATAAGTAAGAGGAAAAAAAGAGTCAATAGTTTTCTTAATTTTAAAACTTTGGGAAACCAGGAGAGTGGAGAGAAAGAGGTGCTACAAACAAAAGTAGGGAAGCTAGCTATAGAAGGCACTATTGATTTCTTTCTCTCTTTAAGTCATGGTAAAACAGTAAAGTCAGTAAAACAGGATTTGTTAAGTACCTATTTTATTATTATTATTATACAGCCAGGTACTGTGCTAAGCACTAGAGATACAAAGAAAGACAAAAGATAGTTCTTGCTCTCAAGAAACTCACAGTCTGAAGAGATAAAAAGATTCAAATAACTATGTACCAAAAAATATATGTGAAAGACAAATTTGGGGTAATCTAAGAAGGAAGGCACCAAGATTAAGCACAACTATAAAAGGCTCTTTTGCAGAAGATAGGACTTAAGCTAAGACTTGTGGAAATCCAGAGAAGCTAGGAGAGGGTGAGAAGGAAGCAAATTCAAGGCATGGTGGACAATCAGAGGAAATATTTGGAGTTGGGAGATGGAATGTCTTGTGTAAGGAACAGCAAGGAAGCAATATCCCTGGATTACAGAGTTTGTGGAAGGGAATAAACTAAGAAGACTGGAAAGGTAAGAAAAGGCCATATTATGAAAGGCTTTGAAAGCCAAAAGGTTTTATACTTGATTTTAGAAGTAATAGGGAGCCACTGGAATTTATTGAATGGTGAAGGGGTATCAAACTTACATTCTAGGAAAATCAATTTGACAGTTGAGTGAAGGATGGATTGTAGTGGGAAGAGACTTGAAACATGAAGACCAACCCGCAGATTATTGCAATAATACAAGTTTGAAGTGATGAGGTTCTGCACCACAGTAGTTGTAGTGTCAGGGAAGGAAAGAAGGCTTATATGAGAGATGTTATAAAGGTATAAATGACAAATTTGGCAAATGATTAAATATGAGAGTTACACTGAACATTAATTTAATAGGAGAGTGAGGAAGAGGAGAGGGTTTGGGGGGAAACTTAATTTATTTTAGACCTATTTTGAGTTTATGTTGTCTATTGGATATATAATATCATTGGGATATAAAAGTCAGTTTAGACCCATACTAGGTAGATATGGCCTTGTTTTTCCTTTAGAAATGTCTTATAAGAGCAGGAGACAAGTTGTTAGCAGTAGAGGAAAAAATGGTATTAAATCACTATCAACTTTCCCAGAAATAAAGCAAACTCACTTGTAAATTGCAAAGAAAAAATGTTTCTATACCTTCTGAGGATCTTGTTTGCAAGGCCAGAATCCACAAAGATCATATTCAGAAGAAAGCTTAAAGAAAAAAGACATGTTTTTGAATTATAAATATATTCAAGGAGTCAGCTGCTAGAAAAGCCGCTTCATCTTCCATTCATCTGACAAAATAATCCTCCAAAAGAACAAATCTGAAGATCTAATTCCTGCCCCTTTCCCCCATTTTCAACAGACTGTAATAATTCCCCATTACCTCTAGGACTCAATATAAAATCTTCTATTTGGATTTTAAAACCCTTCATAACCTGACTTCTTCCTTTATTTCTTACATCTTATTCTTCTCTACATACTCTTCAATCCAATGGCATCACCCTCTTTGTTGTTCTTCATAAAGGACATTCCTTCCAATTGTTCATTTTCACAGGCTGCCCCCATGCCTAGAATGCTCTCCCTCATTACTTCTGCCTCCTGGCTTTCCTGGCTTTCTTTGAATTTTAGCTAAAATCTTTTTTTTTTTTTGAAAGAAACCTTTCAGGTTGCGCCATAAAGCTAATGCCTTCCCTGT
Source organism: Myrmecobius fasciatus (assembly GCA_023553655.1). Taxonomy (NCBI): domain Eukaryota; kingdom Metazoa; phylum Chordata; class Mammalia; order Dasyuromorphia; family Myrmecobiidae; genus Myrmecobius; species Myrmecobius fasciatus. The sequence continues at coordinate 25,758 of JAJPUD010007019.1, forward strand.
GTTGATTATTTCCAATTTATTCTGTATTTATCTTGTATGTATATAGTTCTTTGCATGTTGTCTCTCCTACTATATTGTGAGGTTAGGGACTGATTTTTGCCCTTTTTTGTATTTCCAGCGTTTATCACAGTGCATGGCACATATTAGGTTCTTAATAAATGCTTGCTTTTTTATATCATATTTCTCCTATTTCCTTTCCCTCCTCTCCTTCCTCCCTTCTCCTCTCCCTTCTTCTTACTTTTCTCCCTCCTCCTCCTTTTTTGATTTAGTTTGAAAAATCAGATTCATTATAAAATTTCTCTACTTCACCTTTCACAACAAAGGCTAGCACACCAAGTATATTTATCTTTGTTGTGGTGATTTCCCTTACCCTAACACTGTAAACTGAAACAGTTAGGTGCTAGTGAAACAAAGCTTCATATTGTCTTTGAGGGAATTATGAAACCAATTCAGCCAACTTTAAGCATCATTCTAAGGCAATCTTAGGTTTCATCCTTTTATTCAGCTTCCTTGTGAGTCTTCTGATTTCCTCTACTGTTAAAATAATAGCATAGATATGGCATAGTTCTTGTGACATTATATTAACTCATTAGTCATTGGATCTCACTTTAAAGTATCAACTTTAGAATTATTGTTTGTAAACTGTCTACACCCAATATAATTCCAATTGCTTAAACAAAGGCAAATACTTTAGGATTGATTTACATACAAACTTTGAATATGCCAATTATGAATCACTTTTATTTCTTCACCTAAAGGTGTGATTTTCTAAGGATCTTTTCTAGGCAACAATATTATTGTGGCTGGAGTTGGAGAAAATAATAGGTTTTTTTTTCTTTTTCTTCTTAAATACCTAACATTATCAATGAGAAAAGTTCATATGACTCATTTCTCAAAATGATTAGCCTCAGAGAGCAGTCTACTATATACCTTGTAATTCAGGCTTTTCAATAATGTCAACTAGCCAGCCTGAAATTAGTGCAAATTGCAAAGATTTTACTTAGGAGAATAATTGTAGTTCTCAAAATGGCATAAAGTGATTTTCCATGTGTACTGACTTGAATCTTAATTTAAAAAAAAAAGAAAAGAAAAGAAAGTGACCACTCAACATGAAAGTTGGGTTTGTTACCTAAACAACCTATTCTTTTCAATTATATGGTTTATGAATATGAAGTAGAAATCATTTTTATGTTAATATTTTTCCTACTTTAATCTATAAATTGAATTCATTTTCACTGTAGCTATCTTTAAATGTTTAGCACAAGTAAGACTGCACAAGATAACTACTGTGGTGGTATTTTTCTGTCTCATGTTTTGTGTCCACAGAAACCACATAATTGCTAGGTTCAAAACAACAGCTGCCTGAGAGTTTCCTTTTGGTCATAATGATTTGGAGTTTTTCTCTATTATTTATTAATATACATAGCATGTATGTGTATATGTATCCTACTGTACCCTCTCCCTTTCTTTGTATATTACATATACCTTGTACACAATGAATAATAAATTTTATACAGATTTCTTCTGTTCAAAGAATATTAAATATTCTTAATACATTATACAGTTAGTAGAATTTATATATACATATGTATACATATGTATATATTCTAATGTAACTTCTTTTCTTTATAGATTATATATACTTTTAAACAAAGAATTTTATTTAAAAAAATAAATTTTATGCAAAATTCTTTTACATATACATATTCTAAAGTAGCGTCCCTCTTTGGTAGATTAAATTAATCTCTTTACTATAAAGAAAACATTTTATGCTTCTATATACTTCTAGAATAGCTTCCTTAGGTACCCTACCTTTACTTGTCAAATCCCTAACCACTATAAATTTTTATTAACTGATGCAGAATGAAGTAAGGTTGAATCAAAGAAATGAAATATACAATAACTATTATAACATAAAAGAAAGAACAATGAAACAACATTGAATGTTCTATAGTTGTAATGATGACTTTTGATCCCAAAGAACTGATGAGAAAATGAACCTCCTTTTTTTAGGAGTGGAAAATTATGTGTGGAATATTACATATGCTTACATAAATGGTAATTGTACAATTTCTTTTAAGTGTTTTTGTTTTTAATGTTGAAAAGGAAGGTTCTCTAGTGAGAAAAGGGGAGCTATATCTGGAAATAATGATATAAAAACAAAAGGAATCAATAAACAATACAAATAAAGCAATAAATTTAAAACAAGAACTGATCCCTTCTTAAAATCCAGCTCAAATGCCTTTTCCATAAGCAAACATGTATTAAGTACTTACTCTGTGATTATATATGTGTATATATATATATATGTATATATATATATATTATACTAAGTGTTTGGGGTGCGGGATGAGCTCATGGAAGACTAGTACATCTGGTGGGAAGACTGCCAAGCCCTTTACAAAGCTGCTTTCCACCTTTGTCCACCTGATCCACCTAACTCTCACCTGTGGCTCCACAGCAGTCACACCCATTTCGGCAGACAGGCTAAACCAGGTAGAAGGTAACCAAAGGGTCTCAAACACTACAGTGAGTTGGGGGGTATCTACTCCAGACATGTAAAGACTTCCTCTGGTGGAATGGGCTGATGAGAACAATTTGTGTCCATAGCCATGAAGACAGGTGAAGCAGGTGTTGTGGAGCTCTTAGAGGTGGTTAGACATCAAAGACACCAAGGTCATCCGCTGCATCTTGAGTCATCACCAATGATCTTGACTCAGTCCTGCCACTGGACAATGGTGGTTTTAGAAGAGAGAGTGGGGCTGACTACTTCATATCTGCCACACTTAAATACAATTTGCACATGAATCAAAAGACATTATATTTTGCCCTTCCTACCTATCTCAAAGCTCTGTGGCAATAGGCAAGTGAAGAAGGAGCAGGTGTGGGATACACTACAGTCAACCTTGCACACAGGCAGCCCAGATCATAGGACCATCTTCTCAGTGGAAGCAGCAGTGGGATTCAGCAGCTCCCCTGGGTGTGTGAGCAGGCTGTTAAGGATGGTATTGCTCACTTCCATATGTGAAGAAGGGGCTAAAAAAGTGACCTAAAAATTATCTGCTTACCCAACCCTGGTATGATTACTAAAGCAGGTGGGAATCCCACTCTGTGGTTGAGACACTAAAAAATGTACAAAAGCTTCTGAAAAGCTGATTCCTCTCACCATTGATACATGGAATTTGTGTACACTTATAGAAAACACAAAATCTAGTAGACCTGAAAGAACAACAGCTCTTGTTATGAGAGAACTCAATTAGTATCACATCTAAATTACAGCTCTGAGTGAAACAAGGCTAGCAAATGAAGACTAGTTTACTAAATTTTGAGCTATCCAGACATTTTCTGGAGTGGCCACAATGAAAGGAAGTGCTGTGAAGCTGGTGTAGGTTTTGTAATCAAAACTAATCTAATAAATAAGCTCACTTGCCTTCCAAAAGGAGTGAATGACAGGCTCATGATAATGCAATTGCCGCTTGCAGAAAAACACCATGCCATTATCATCAGTGCCTATGTTCTCACCATGGTGAATCGTGATGAGATCAAAGAAAAATTTTATGAAAACTTGGAGACTCGTCATCAATGTGCCAAAAAAAGGACAAGCTTATAATTCTAGGTGACTACCAGACATGACAGGGAATCCTTGCAATGATTATTTACTATTGAAAACTTGTGTATCTCATGACTTTCTCATCACCAACACTGTATTCCATTTACCTAAATGCAATAAAACTTTGTGGATGAACCCTTGCAGCAAACATTGGCATTTAATAGAGTATGTGATTGTAAGAAGAGACAATGTGTGAGAATGACCAAGGCAATGTGTGGTGCAGAGCGCTAGACTGATCATAGACTTATCCTCTCCAAGTTGAATATTCACATTCATCAAAAATGGCAACCCCAAGGCAAAAAGAGTGCTAGAAGAATTAATGTCAATAGATTAGAACGCTTCTCTGAGAGGGAACAGTTTGTTGCCAACTTGGAGAGTAAGTTGAGCCAAAACACAGTTGACAACAATAGAACAGAAAAGGAGTGGGCAGCCTTTCAGAGATTTGGTGTACAGCACTGCATTTGCTCATCTGGTCAGAACACTTGCAAACATGAAGATTGGTTTGATGAAAATAATGGGGAAATTCAGAAGTTGATAAATGAAAAATGAGAACTCCACAGGCTATACCAACAGATGGTTCATCCATCTTAAGAAGTTAGCAGGCAGCTAGATGGTTCAGTGGATAGAGACCAACCCTGAAGTCAGGAAGACCTGAGTTCAAATCCAGCCTCAGACACTTAACACTTCCTAGCTGTGTGACCCTGGGCAAGTCACTTAATCCCAATTGCCTCAAAAAAAAAAAAGAAGTTAGCTTTCAATTCCATCAAAAATAAAATGCAATCCAAACTTTAGAGAGATGCAGGATTCTTGGCTCAATAAAAAGGCAGATGAAAACCGGTTTTATGCTGACAGTAACAGTCCAAAATGTTTTTATGATGCACTGAAGGTTTTTTATGGGCCAAAGACTTATGGTGCATCTCAACCACTCAGTGCTGATGGTGCCATACTGATTAGTGATAAGGACATGGTCCTGGAGAGATGGACTGAATGCTTCTACAATGTTTTCTTTTTTTTTTTTTTTTGATATAAAGCTTTTTATTTACAAAACATATGAGTGACCTTTCAACATTGATCTTTGCAAAAACTTTTTTTTTTCCCAAGCTTTTCCCCTCTTGGGAGTGTTGGCGCCTAATTTTTTTTTTTTGTTTGTTTGCAGATGATTGTGCACTCAATGCAGCCTCTGAAGTAGAGATGCCACAAAGTATAGATCAATTATCTGCCGCTTGTGCTAATTTTGACCTAACAATTAACACCAAGAAAATATAAATCCTCCATCATCCAGTACCATACCATCCATATGTGGATTACAGTTTACAGTAAATGGTGAAGTTTTGAATACTGTGGATAAGTTTATTTACCGTGGTAGTATACTTTCCAGGGATATCCACATTGATAATGAAATTGACACACATTGCCAGAGCTAGTTCAGTGTTTGGAAGGCTCCAAAGGAACATATGGGAGAGGGGAGATATTAAACTGACTACCAAACTGAAGGTCTACAGAGCTGTTGTGCTGACCTCATTGTTGTATGCTAGTGAAACCTAGACATTATAACAGCTCCATGCCAGGAAACAGAATCACTTCCATTTGAATTGTCTTAGGAAATCTCTTAGGAAGATTCTGAAGATCACCTGGCAGGATACTGAGGTCTTTTCTCCAACTAAACTGCCAAGCATTCTACCTCTACTGCAGAGAACACAGCTCCATTGGGCTGGTCATATTTTTTGAATGCCAAATATATGCTTGCCAAAAAATTATTTTAGGGAGAACTCACACAGGGCAAATGCTCACAACTTGGTCAGACAAAGGAATACAACTACACTCTCAAGATATCTCTTTAAGAACTTTAGAATCAATTGTATGACATGGGAGACACTGGCATAGGATCACCCAGCATGCCATAATCTCATCAGAGAATGCTTTATGAGAAAGCAGAATTAAATTAGCCCAAAGAAAATGTGAAAAACACAAAATTAGAGGAGCTACCCCGAATATTCATATGGACTGTTTGTGTCAGACCTGTGACAGAGCACTCCAAGCTTTTATTGGTCTGATAAGCCACACTAACTCAATTCTAACATAGTGATATCATTTTGGTCCTCTTTGAAAACCAAGGACAACCAACCAATAAAGTATTTGAGATACAAAAAAAAGGCAAAAAATAGATTCTGGTTTCAAGGTGCTCACACTGTAATGAGAGAAATAGCATGTAAGTAACTAAGTACATACAAGATATACAGAGTAGATAAGAAAGTAATCTTAAAAAAGAAGATACTAGAAAGGAATATTAGGGACTAGGAAAGGCAAGAATTGTCTACTAAAAGAAGTCAGGGCATCTAAGACACAGAAGTAAACAGGTAAAGCATCCCAGGCATGGAGGACAGCAAGTAAAATGGTATGGAAATCAGTGATGGAGTGTCATGTTTGAGAAATAGGAAGGAGGCCAGTGTTGCTGGATCATAGAATACATGGCAAGGAGGAAAAGTTAAGAAGACTAGAAAAGTAGGAGTGGGCAGGTTATAAAAAGCTCTAAATGTAAATCAGAGAGGGCTATGGTCATGCAAGCAATAATATGGAGAAATAGACATTTTCTTTTATTCTCCATTAATTTTCAAATCTCTCCAAAACAGAAATTATGTGCCAAAGATAAAGCAACTTTATCGTCTCCATGGTCTGTTGTTGTTGTTCAGTCATTTCCAACTCTTTGTAACCCTAGTTGAGGTTTTCTTGGCAAACATACTGAAGTGATTTGCCAGCTTATTTACAAATGAGGAAACTAAAGGAAACAGGGTTAAGTGACTTACCCAGAATCACACAGCCAGTAAATTTAAGAAGCCAGATTTGAGCTCAGAAAAATGATTGTTCCTGACTCCACAATTAGCAATCTACCCATTGCACTACGTGGCTGCCTGTTTCCATATCCAGAACACCAAGAATCCAAAAGAAAATTTTAAAAATACCCATGACATTATTCTCATTGCCCTGACCACTCAATATCCCTCACTCACCTCCAATGCTTTCAGCAGTAAAGCAGCACTTTGTAGACCTAAGGATATGACACATGGATTAGGTCTTGCAACAAAACCAAAGTACACTGGTAGATACTCCAGTTCCAGGCTTCAGACAGGACAGAAAGCAACCATTCTGACAACAGCCCTTCAGAAGCAAAAGCCTGCTGGAGGCCACAATTCTGTGGCACCAGCATTATAAAGCTCTGAACTGCCAGTGCTAGGGAAGATAATGTCATAACACCGGCAGAACAAAGATCTTAACTTCCCAGAGAGAGTAGGACAAAGCATAAAGATTTCATGAATATATAGGGAGGATGTAGGACTGTACTTCATTAAGCCTTATGGAAAGAGCACAGTATCCAGTTGGGGGCCAGTTCTAACCATCCAAAAGAAGTAGAACACTTGAAATTACCAAAGACCTCAGGAAGAAAAAAAATACAAAGACCTTAAATATAAGCAGATAAATCTACAGGAAAAAACAATAATAACAGAAGAAAATATGAGTACTAATTATCCAACCTTGGAAGAGGGGAAATCAGATCTCTTCAGAGCAACAGGCAACTAGGGAAGTTGGAGAACATGAACCAGGTAAAAGATTTTGAGGCAACTGAAAGGGATTAAAAAAATAGCTGGGTAGAGTTTAGATAAGTGTAGGATGAATAATTGGGAGCATAATAGAAAAAGGGCCCTGTCATGGAACAATATCCTCTTTTCAATAATAGACATTATTCTGGGAGTGAAGCACAATTGCAAAAGGAAATCCATGAGACGAGATCTAAAAGGCAGTGGCAGAAACCTCCTAGAAAGGAAAATCTAGAATAGATACTTTGGAAGTTTTGATTACATGAGGAATATAGAAAAGAGAGATGATATAATTAAGTAAAATGAGGACCAAGAGTAGAGAGAAAGAGATAATAGGCAATGTGAAAAGTGAGAGAGATCATTTTGGGGAAGAAGACACACACAAAAAAAATTATATAATTAACAGGGTTAGCTAAAGGGGAAGGGGGAATTTACTTGACTGAGGGGGAAAAAAGAGAAAGATTATATAACCAGATAAAAGCAGAAGAGAAAAGGGAACTAATAAGCAAAATCCCAAAGAGGAAGGGGTAAAAATGAGAGAACAGGATCAGGCATGAATGAAATGAAAAGAGTCTGTGGGAAAAGGGTCACTTTAAAAAAAAAGATTAAGGTAAGTAGTTTGCATGTAACTGGAGGAACATAGTACTGTGTTTACAGCAGAAGAGAGAGAAAAATCGTAACTTGAAAAAGAAAGCAATATTAGAGCAGAGGAAAATATGACATCTCATGACATTAAAATGTTAATGAATTAAACAATGCAATAAGATGAAAAAGAATGATAGATAAGAAAAAATCCTACAATCTGTTGCTAATAAGAAACTTTTACAACTAACCACAAAAAGAGCTGTTATAAATATTTTTGAACAAATAAATCTATTTCCTTTTTCTATGATCTTTTTGGACCTAATAATGATATTTCTGGGCATAAGGGTAGGCACAATTTGTAATCTTTTGAGCACAGTTCCAAATATTTCTCCAAAGTGATCAGATTAATTACAACACCAACAACAGTACATTAGTCTCAATTTTTCCACATCCCATTTAATATTTTTTATTTTCCTTTTCTCTCATGTTAGCCAATTTGATAGGTGTGGGGTGGTATTTCAAAATTATTTTAATTTGCATTTCTCTAATCAAATAGTGATCTTGGAAATATATACACATTCTTTCCAGTAGGATAAGAGGAGATGAAAGGGAAAATGAAAAGTGTAAATACTGTCATTTTTGGCAGCAACCAACAGTCTTCCACATGGTTCCTTTCAGCAGCCGTGGAAGGGCTAGTCCTCAAACTCTCTCTGTCTCTCCCTCTCCCTTTCTTTCTCCCTCTCCCTCTTCTTCTCCCTCTCCCCTTTCTTCTCCCCCCCCCCTTTCCCCCCCCCCCCCCCCGTCTCTGTCTGTCCGTCTTTCTATCTTTCTCTCTTTTTCTTTCTTTGTTTCTCTCTCTCATGGATATAGGCACATAGTTATATATGCATATGTATACATAAAAATATTTTATATGTATATATGTGTGTGTATGTATATATCCTGCAAGTTGAGAAATTATTTCTTTATGCATTGTCTTTTCACACTGGTACACTCTCACCCTTACCAAGACCTTAAATAACAGAAATTGATAACGTTAGTTCTACTAGCAGAAAGTGTTCCCCAGTACTCTATACTATTTCTCCCTGGGGCAAGGAATTTTGTAGTCCCTTACAAAATCAGTTGTAAAACACCTGATATTTGGAGTTGTATATTATAACATAAAAGTAACACCATCATTTAACTAAATTAGGGCGATTAATCCAATGTTTCATTTGTTCCAAATACCCTAGAGTGCCCTTTACAGAAAATATATACATCAACAATCAACAACTGAGCAGCTAGGTGAAACAATGAATAGAGTTCTGGTTTTGAAATCAGGAAGACTCATCTTTATGAGTTTGAATTTGGCCACTTATTAGCTGTGTGACCCTAAACAAGTCATTTAACTCTATTTGCCTCAGTTGCCTCATCTGTAAAATGAGCTGGAGAAGGAAATGGCAACAATAACATGCAATTGACATAGAAAAGTTTAAAATATGATTTGGTAGATACTTTGATTGTATTTTAAATATAATTTTATTATAATAATAATTATAATGGTAACAATAATAATAGCTAACATTTATATAACATTTATTATTTCAGGCACTAAAGTGCTAAGCACTTTAAAATTATTTCATTTGATTATATACAGGACATATAGTACCTATAGATATGTCCCTGCATATGCTTAAATCAAAAGCAAAAATATCAGTAAGCCTACAGAGTGACAAAATATGTATAAAGAAATAAATAACAAAATCAAACATAGTTAACAGAATAATATAATTTTAATAGATGCATGAAATAAGTTAAAGGGCAAATAAGGGGCATCTAGGTGGCGCAGTGGATAGAGCACCAGCCCTGAAGTCAGGAGGACCTGAGTTCAAATTTGATCTCAGATACTTAATACTTCCTAGCTGTGTGGCCCTGGACAAGTCACTTAACCCCAATTGCCTCAGCCAAAAAAAAAAAAAGAGAGAGAGCAAATAAGATGAATGAGAAAATAATGAGACATTTAATCAATGCATTAAGAAATTAACACATGCATTAATGAATATGTTCACGCAAACATATTACATAGGTAAATATTAGCACTGTCATCTGCCTACATGCATAACAGTAGCTCCAGTTTCTCCTGGAATATCCAAGGCTTTCCTGTTACATGGTGATATAGCTATGCCTGTATCTGACTTAACTGATGGTCTAGACTGTTCATGGTCATCATCAGAGATAGATAGTCTTTATTTCATAAAAGCAAACATGTGAGGAACCTAGATGGCTAGCAAGGTTATTATGCTTTCTATAATAGTGGTACACTACTATGATGTATAAGGGTTTATCATTACTGAAGGATTTCTATGAATGAATACTAGGATAAAAAGGGATTGCTTCTAGGGTCAGTCATCTCACCTTATTTGAACAGGGTGCTGAGTACTCTACTGAACTGTAACACAGTATTCTTCACCTGAAACAGTTTCTGAGCTTATTACCAGGTTTGGACAGGCTTTGAATTACTGGCAGGTGATTTCTTTTATTTTGAAACGATAAGGTAAGTGGCCACCTGGCTCTAATTGTTTATTAGTTAGTCTCAATGATTTACCTCTAGGAAAAATTAAGACAACTCTAAGATGCCACTACACACCTCTCAGATTGGCTAGGATGACAGGAAAAGATAATGACAAATGTTGGAGGGGATGTGGGAAAAGTGGGACACTGATACATTGTTGGTGGAACTGTGAATGGATCCAACCATTCTGAAGAGCAATTTGGAACTATACCCAAAGAGTTATCAAATTGTGCATACTCTTTGACCTAGCAGTGTCTCTACTGGGCTTATATCCCAAAGAGATCTTAAAGGAGGGAAAGGGATCCACATGTGCAAAAATATTTGTGGCAGCCTTTTTCACAGTGGCAATAAATTGGAAACTGAGTGGATGCTCATCAGTTGGAGAATGGCTATATGTTATAAGTTATTGTATAAAAATGTTATGGAATATTATTGTTCTGTAAGAAATGACCAGCAGGATGATTTCAAAGAGACCTGGAAAGATTTACATGAACTGATGCCAAGTGAAACGAGCAGAACCAGAAGATCATTGTATAGGACAATAATAAGATTATACAATAATCAATTCTGATGAACATGGTTCTCTTCAACAATGAGATGATTCAAACCAGTTCCAATGATCTTGTGATAAAGATCTACACCCAGAGAGAGGACTATGGGGACTGAGTGTGGTTCACAACATAGCATTTTCACTCTTTGTGTTGTTGATTGCTTGCATTTTATTTTCTTTTTTCATTTTTTCCAGTTTGATTTGATTTTCCTTGTGTAGCAAGATAATTGTATAAATATACATGCATATATTGGATTTAACATATATTTCTACCATGTTTAACATATATTAGATTGTTTGCCATCTAGGGGAGGGGGTAAAGGAAGGGGGGAAATTAGAACACAAGGTTTTGCAAGGGTTAATGTTGGAAAATTATCGATGCATATGCTTTGAAAATAAAAAGCTTTAATAAAAATAAATAAATAAAATAAATAATTTACTTCTAGTCAATAAGAAGTTGGAGCAAACTGTCTTTACAGCACTGGCTCCTATAAGTCTCTGGAGCTAATTTGTAAAGAATCCAGGTAGCTAGTCTGTCCACAACTATATACAGAATAGCTTTGCATGAATCTATTTATTTATGTGTCTCCTTTGTACAGCGATTTCTCAGGAAAATTCTAGGTCCTTTTTAAAGGTCTTGACAAAAAAAATTAGGAATCCTATTGTCATTTGTTTCTGTCACTTTTCTGAGTTAAAGTTGTAGCTAGGTGATAAGTTTCATTTATCTTCATTTTCAGCAAGGATGTGCTGGTTATGATTGCCTATGGTCTCACCATTCTCAGAACATGCACATTAACTCTCATACACCAGAGAGCAAGGTGTAAAATCCATGACATACACAAATGCTAGAAAATCCATGCTAGCTACACCAAGATTTTGTTCTGGCCTCAATGTCCCTAAAATATTCAACTGTTTATAGTTGAAATATTTGAGTTTACAGATCCCCATGGGAATGGTACAGTGAAGTTGGACACTTCATTACAGTTAAATCTAAAACCCTGATTAGTATGCTTTCAAAGGCCTATTAAAATCTAAATGAATTGGGGTAGCGAGGTGGTACAGTGGATAGAGCACCAGCTTTGAAGTCAGGAGGACCTGAGTTCAAATCTAGTCTCAGACACTTAACATTCCTCTAGCTGTGTGACCCTGGGCAAGTCACTTAACCTCAATTGCCTCAGTGAAAATAAATAAATAAATCTAAATGAATCATGGCAAGAAACCTATGCATTAAAAGAACTTTCCATGATGTTTTAGCATCTGTGGAAGCTTTCTAATAGTTAATTGGGTATGCCTGTGAATACTTTGAGAAGTTTTCAGTCACCACCAACATATGGCTTTGTTCTGTGTCCTTCTAGAGACATGAAGTCAATGTAAACAAGTTCCAAAGATTTGCTAGTGCTTTTATTATGTAAATATTCAGCAACAGTTTTCTTTTTATAATAATGAGCACATGCTTGGTAATATCTGCAATCATCTTGGGCTGATAAAACTTTTAGTATCAACTTCCTCATTTGTAAAATGGAGATAGTAAAAGCACCTTCCTCTCAGAATTGTTCTGAGGATAGAGTAAGATAGCATATGTGAAGTTCTTTGCAAACCTTAAAGCATATAGCTAGGTCCTGAGTAGTTCGTATAACAAATCCTGTGAAGTAGTTGCATGCACTCAAATTCACATTATGCAAAGTTATGATTAGGTTATATGTAACCATTGATTCCATAATAATGGGGAAATGCCAGATTAATTTGAATAATGTGGCTACTTCATGGGATTCATTATTTTTATTAATAAGAACCTAGCTCTATACAACCATTAGCTATTATTATCAATCTGTAACATCTTTTCATTTGAAAATCACTCTATCAAACTTGACATCCAGTTCAGATTATGGAAGCTGTTGTGCAACATCCCCAGGTCATTTCTTCCTTCTTTCTTACTGCCTTCTTTTCTGCATCTTCTCCTTCTATACTATGGTACTTTAAAATTTACATTCAAGTTCCCTCAAAAATCCTAACCTCCAAAAATCTTCTCAAATCTCATAATCTACTACTTCCTCAACCATATACAGGGATAGTCATATCTTAGATCTTGCCATACCCATAAGTGTTACACTTACGTGAACAAAAACTTAAGCATTCCTCTATCTAATCAACTCTGTATCATCCCTCCCTAAACCTTGTCCCTCTTAAACACATTCCCTATCTTCCTTGCAACCTCCTGTCTTTCTAATCCTCTATACTTTCTCAAGCCTTACCCTGATTTCATTTTCCTCTTTTACTAATTCAAACATGTAATTAACCAGTTTAAATTTATATTATCCTCTCTTGAATATCTCACTTTCTTGTCCTATCAGTGATCTATTTTGTGAAACCTTAATCCTAGATTACTCTCATCATCATGCTTTGTCTCTTCTACTAATATACTCACACAACTGAAAAAAAAGATCTAGTGCAGCTGATCTGCACTAGAAATTTATATTATCTAAACTCAACTGAGACCTCCTGGAAGCAGAGCAAACCTTTCACTCTTTCTCAGTTTTACTCCCTATTCCACTCCCCTTTTCTTCTCACACTTCTAACACTTCCCTCACCCACTTAGCTAAAGATCTTATTTCCTACTTACTAGGAAAATTAGAGGCCATTTCCTACATGCTCCCTATTCATCCCTTTTCTTTAGCTCAAATCCATTGGCATCATCCCTGATTTCTCTTCCTTTATTCTGGCCCCAGTGATGAGAAACTCTTCTCCATATCAAGGCTAGATGTGTCTATATATCTACATATATCTTTGAGATTATCCCTATACTTCTTTTCCAGCAATTTTAATCATCCATTCCTTTGAATAATCTTTAATTTCTGCAGCCTAGAAACATGCTCAAGTCTGCCCCATCCTTGAAAGCCTTTAGTATATCCTACCACTCTCCTCAAGTTATTGTGTTAGATCTCATCTTCACTTTTCAGCCAAAACAAGGCTGACAAAACAAGGCGGTAGGTAATATGAACTGGATAAAGTGCTGTATGTGAATCAGGAAGGCCTGAATTTGAATCTCCATAGATATTAACTGTTTGATCTTGAGCAAGACATTCTCAAAGTTTCCATTTCCTTGTCTTTCAAATAAGGGAATGAGTTTCAGCACAAAATCTATAATTCTATGATCCAAGAATTAGTTGTCAGTATTCATTGACTTCACTTCCTTTCCTTATTCATTTCTCAACTCCTTGTAATATTTCTAATTTCATCATTCTCATACCACTCTCTTGAAACTTACCAGTGATCTCTAAATTGCTAAATCTGATTTTTTTTTATAACTTTTCATCCTTCTTGATCGCTACTTTATTTGGCACTATTTATCACACCTTCTATACACTATCTCCTATAGGTTTGTTTTTCTTAAAAGCTTTTTATTTACAAAAGATATGAGTGATTTTTCTACATTAACCTTTACAAAACATTTTTTTGTTCCAAGCTTTTCACCTCCTTCCCCCCACCCCCAAACCCTAGATGACAGGTAATCTAATACATGCTAAATATGTTAAATTATATGACAAATCCAATATATGTATTCATATCTATACAGTTATCTTACTGCACAAGAAACATCAGATCTAGAAAGAGAAGAAGAAAAAAAAAACCCTAAGAAGGAAAACAAAATGCAGGGAAATATTCACAGAAAGTGTTAAAATGCTGTGTTGTGGTCCACACTCAGTTCCCACAAGCCTCTCTCTGGATGTATATGACTGTCTTCATCGCTGAACAATAGGAACTGGTTTGAATCACATCATTGCTGAATAGAACCATGTCCATTAGAATTAATCATCGTATAGTCTTGTTGCTGTGTATAATGTTCTCCTGGTTCTACTGATTTCACTCAGTATCAGTTCATGCAAGTCTCTCCAGGCCTCTCTGAAATCATCCTGCTGATCGTTTCTTACAGAATAATATTCCATAACATTCATATACCATAATTTATTCAGCCATTCTCCAATTGATGGGCATCCATTCAGTTTCCAGTTTCTAGCCACTACAAAAAGGGCTGCCACAAACATTCTTGCACATGTGGGGCCCTTTCCTTCCCTTATGATTTCTTTGGGATATAAGCCCAATAGAAACACTGCTGGGTCAAAGGGTATGCATAGTTTGATAACTTTTTGAGCATAGCTCCAAATTGCTCTCCAGAATGGTTGGATCCGTTCACAGTTCCACCAACAATGTATCAGTGTCCCAGTTTTCCCACATCCCCTCCAACATTCATCATTATCTTTTCCTGTCATCTTAGCCAATCTGACAGGTGTGTAGTGGTACCTCAGAGTTGTCTTAATTTGCATTTCTCTGATCAATAGTGATTTGGAGCACCTTTTCATGTGACTAGAAAGAGTTTCAATTTCTTCATCTGAACATTGTTCATATCTTTTGACCATTTATCAATTGGAGAATGGCTTGAATTCTTATATATTTGAGTCAATTCTCTATATATTTTAGAAATGAGGTCTTTATCAGAACCTTTGAATGTAAAAATATTTTCCCAGTTTATTGCTACCCTTCTAATCTTGTCTGCATTCATTTTGTTTGTACAAAAACTTTTTAACTTCATATAGTCAAACATCTATTTTGTGATTAATGATGATCTCTAGTTCTTCTTTGGTCATAAATTCCTTCCCCCTCCACAGGTCTGAGAGGTAAACCATCCTACACTGTTCTAATTTGTTTATAATATCATTCTTTATGTCTAGATCATGAATCCATTTTGACCTTATCTTGGTATATGGTGTCAGGTGTGGGTCAATGTCTAATTTCTTCCCTATTAGTTTCCACTTTTCCCAGCAGTTTTTGTCAAATAGTGAATTTTTATCCCAAAAATGGGAATCTTCGGGTTTATCAAACACTAGATTACTATTGTCATTGAGTATTTTGTCCTGTGAACCTAACCTATTCCACTGATCCACTACTCTATTTCTTAGCCAGTTCCCAATGGTTTTGATGATCTGGTACAGCTAGGCCACCCTCATTTGCTTTTTTTTTTTTCATTAATTCCCTTGAAATTCTTGACCTTTTGTTTTTCCAGATGAATTTTGTTGTTATTTTTTCTAGGTCAGTTAAATAATTTCTTGGAAGTTGGATTGGTATAGCACTAAATAAATAGATTAGGTAGTATTGCCATCTTTATTATATTCACTTGACCTATCCAAGAGCACTTGATGTTTTTCCAATTCTTTAGATCTGACTTTATTTGTGTGGAGAGTGTTTTGTAGTTTTGTTCATATAGATCCTGACTTTCCCTTGGCAGATATATTCCCAAATATTTTATACTATCTAAAGTTATTTTAAATGGAATTTCTCTTTGTAACTCTTGCTGTTGCATTTTGTTGGTGATGTATAAAAATGCTGATGATTTATGTGGATTTATTCTGTATCCTGCAACTTTGCTAAAGTTGTGGATTAATTCTAATAGTTTTTTAGTGGATTCTCTAGGGTTCTCTAAGTAAACCATCATATCATCTGCAAAGAGTGATAATTTGGTTTCCTCATGACCTACTCTAATTCCTTTAATCTCTTTTTCTTGTCTTATTGACAAAGCTAGCTTTTCTAATACAATATTGAATAGTAATGGTGATAGTGGGCAACCTTGTTTCACCCCTGATCTTAATGGGAATGGTTCCAGTTTATCACCATTACATATGATGCTAGCTGATGGTGTTAAATAGATGCTACTGACTATTTTAAGAAAAAGTCCATTAATTCCTATATTCCTAGTGTTTTTAATAGGAATGGATGTTGGATTTTACCAAATGCTTTTTCTGCATCTATTGAGATTATCATATGTTTTTTGTTAATTTGGTTATTGATATAGTCAATTATGTTAATAGTTTTCCTAATATTGAACCATCCCTGCATTCCTGGTATAAATCCTACTTGGTCATGGTGTATTATTCTGGGGATGATTTTCTGTAATTGCTTTGCTAATATTTTATTGAAGATTTTTGCGTCAATATTCATTAAGGAGATTGGTCTATAATTTTCTTTCTCTGTTTTTGTTTTACCTGGTTTAGGTATCAGTACCATGTCTGTGTCATAAAAGGAATTTGGTAGGAGTCCTTCATTCCCTATTTTTTCAAATAGTTTATATAATATTGGAGTTAATTGTTCTTTAAATGTTTGGTAGAATTCACATGTAAATCCATCTGGTCCTGGGGATTTTTTTTTAGGGAGCTGATTAATGACTTGTTCTATTTCTTTTTCTGAAATGGGACTATTTAAGTAATTTATTTTCTCTTCTGTTAATCTGGGCAATCTATATTTTTGTAGATATTCCTCCATTTCACTTAAGTTATCAAATTTATTGGCATAAAGTTGGACAAAGTAACTCCGGATTATTGCTCTAATTTCCTCTTCATTGGTGGAAAGTTCTCCCTTTTTATTTTTGAGACTAACAATTTGATTTTCCTCTTTCCTTTTTCTAATCAAATTAACTAGAGGTTTATCTATTTTGTTGGGTTTTTTTTCATAAAACCAATTTTTAGTTTTATTTATTAATTCAATAGTTTTTTACTTTCAATTTTATTAATCTCTTATTTTTAGGATTTCAAGTTTGGTATTTGATTGGGGGTTTTTAATTTATTCTTCCTCTAGCTTTTTTAGTTGCAAGCCCAATTCATTGATTTTTCTCTTTCTCTATCTTATGCAAATAAGCATCTAGAGATATAAAATTTCCCCCTTATTGCTGCTTTGGCTGTATCCCAGAAATTTTGGTATGTTGTCTCATTATTGTCATTCTCTTGGATGAAATTAGTAATTGTGTCTGTAATTTGCTGTTTCACCCATTCATTCTTTAGGATGAAATTATATAGTTTCCAAATGCTTTTTGGTCTATTTTCTCTTGGCCTTATATTGCATATGATTTTTATTCCGTCATGATCTGAAAAAAATACATTTACTATTTCTGCCTTTCTGCATTTGATTTTGAGGTTTTTGTGTCCTAACACATGGTCAATTTTTGCTGAGAAAAAAGTAAACTCCTTTCTGTCTCCATTTAATTTCCTTCAAAGATCTATCATACCTAACTTTTCTAACATTGTGTTTACCTCCTTAACTGTCTATGGTGAGAGCTCTGTTTTTTGTTTTTTTTTTGGTTTTTTTATTCATTTTTTTAAAGGTGTGAGGTCTGTTCAAGGCAAAGGAGGAACAGCTGCTTTCATTTGCCCTGGGGCAGTTCTGCTGATTGAGTTATTTCAGGTGCTGGGCAGTTCTGCTGATTGGATTATTTCAGGTGCTGGGCAGTTCTGCTTTAATTTGCCCTGGGGCAGTTCTGCTGATTGAGTTATTTCAGGTGCTGGGCAGTTCTGCTGATTGATGGATTGCTTTAGGGTGCTGTGTAATGGCAGCTAGGTCTGATGCTCATCAGGGGTTCAGTGGTTCACAATCTACCCCCCACAAAAGGCAGATCCTCCAAACCACCTGCCCACAATCAGGACAGATTGGCCCTCAAGGCCCCCCAGAAGACTCCCAGGTGTGTGAAAAGCACAACGCTCCCACTCCTGTTCAGATTCCTGTTCCAGCTCCTTGCTCCAGCTCCCTGCCCCGATCTCCCTGTGCTGCAGTCTGGGTTCAGCAGACCACCCCCCTGCCCAATTAAAACAGACCTGTTTTGAGGTTCTTCCAGAGTATCTTCTTGTAGAATCGTGTTGTCCTCCAGATATTGTGGATTTTTTTACTTCAAAACTAGCCTAGAGGCTTCATATGTTGTTGGTTTGAGGGAAGGTTAGAGGAGATTACAGAGACTCCTGTCTGATCTCCGCCATCTTGGCACCCCTGGAAGTCCTCCTATAGGTTTTTGTGATACTTCTCTCTCCTAGTTCTACTACCTGTTTACTCATTCTCAGCTTCCTCTTCTGGCTCATCATCCACATGTCATAACCCAAAACTCTGACCTGGGCTTCTTCTTTTTCATCTGTATGTATGTGTGTGTGTATGTGTGTGTTTGTATATACACACACACACAGATATATATATATATATATATGTATGTTGCATTAAACATTCTATATATTTTAAATAGCTGATCCCTGTATATTAATTTTCCATTTCTTCCTTCCAAAAGAAATCCTTGCTCTTTGTCCAACTATGACCTTTAATCCCTCAACCTTTCAGTTCTCTCTAGACTATCACCTCAGTACTAGACAAATTCTGTTCCTTTCCCCCATCTTGACCACTTGGGAAACCTCCAACTCTTCATTATTCTCTTCTCTTCATTTAGCTCTTATCATATCCCGAATCATGCCCTACCAAGCTTTAGCTTGGATTCATTTCCACCAACCACTGTTTTCATTTCTATATACAAAGTGGAGAAAAGTATAAAATTTTACTTACTAGATAGTACAAATTTATATCACATAAACTTAACTAGGCCCTTACTACTATATCAATTTTTCTACAACTCCACAATCTACCTACATAAAAGATCCATCCCATCTCCTCTAAAATATTGCTCCCTCAAACATTGTTTACTGTCTCACTTTACTTCTATCTCTCCCTGTCTGCTGAAAGAATTTTTATTTGATCCTTTCATTCCCCTTACCTATTGTCTCAAAGCCTTCCTGACTTCTGTAGTTAAATTCCTTTGGAAGACTTTCTACAATCTAGTTTCCAACCTTATTGAACTGAAACTGGTGTGTTTTTCTTTCTAGGTTTTCACAGTACCATTTTCTCCTGTTTCTTCTATTAATCTAACTGTTCCTTCTAGCTTCTCAAGATTCTCACCCAGTCATGCCCACTAAGGAAGAGTGTCCTACAGTGCTATGTCCTAGATCCTTTCTCTTTTCCCTTTATTCTACTTAACTTGATGATCTCATCAACTTCTATGAATTTAATTATCACATATACACTGATGATTATCAAATCTACTTATCAAGCTCTAACCTCTCTGCTAACCTCAATTCTCACATTTCCACTTGTCTATTAAACATCTCAGACTGGATGTCCTAAATATGTCTTACATTCAATATGTCTAAAACCGTCATTATCTTTCTTCCCAAAATCCTGCTCTTTCCCAAAATTCTTTATATTGTTGAAGGCATCACCATCCTCCCAATCCCTGAACTTCATAAATTTCAACTCCTCCCTGTCTCTTACTACACCACCACCACTACCACCACCCATAGTCAATCTGTTGCCAACACTTATCATTCTACATTTGCAACATCTCCCAAATGCCACCACCCTCATTTAACTACATCTAGAATATTGCAATAATGCATTTTTTGGACCTACTTATCATAAGTCTCTTCCCACTTGAGTTTAGTCTCTATTCAGCTGATAAAGTGATTTTCCTGAAATGTAATCTGACCATGTCACCCCTTCCCCCATTCAATAAAATCTGGTTGCTTCCTATTGCCTACAAGATCAAATACAAAATCTTCTGTTTGGCATTAAAATCCTTTCATAACACAAACCTCTTCATTTTTAAGTCTTTTTGCATCTTACATACCCTACACACACACACACACACACACACACACAC
Organism: Myrmecobius fasciatus; assembly: GCA_023553655.1. NCBI lineage: Eukaryota > Metazoa > Chordata > Mammalia > Dasyuromorphia > Myrmecobiidae > Myrmecobius > Myrmecobius fasciatus. Next base: position 46,158 of record JAJPUD010007019.1, read on the forward strand.
ACACACACACACACACACACACACACTTTGATCTAAAGACATATGCTTCATTCTATTTCTTGGCTTCAGGCATTTCTATTGATTATGCTCTGGTTCTGGAATGTTCTTCTTCCTTACCTCTGCTTCCTGACTTCCCTATCTTCTTTCAAATCTACAAGAAGTTTTTCTCAATCCCAATTCAAGTGCCTTCCCTCTGTTGATGAGAGAGAGAAAGGGAGAGAAAGAGAGGGAGAGAGAGAGGGAAGAGGGGAGACAGAAAGAGAGAGGGGGAGGAAGGGACAGAGGGGAAGAGGAAAGGAGGAAAAAAGAGTTAAATGTATATGACTCATAGGCATAGATAGATAAACAGAAAAATAGACACAGAGATAAACTGTCAGTCTCTTGAGTATATAGACTGTCTTTTGTCTTCATATCCTCAGCACTAAGCACAGTGCATGGCATGTAATAGTGGCTATTAAGTTCAGACTAAACAATTGGCTTTGCTACCAAAAAATGTCTTGCTATAAATAGTTTCTTGTTAAATATCTTTCCATTGCTTATCTTTTGGAGGTATATACATAGTTGCTGCATCTCTGGGTCTATTTGTATGTATCTTTTCAGAATCATAAATCCAATCAGCAACTCTGCCAACAGAATATTACTGTGCCCATCTTCCTACAATACTTATAAAATGGCTAATCCCTTCTTTTGTCCACTTTATGTGTGCCCTTATGGTATTGCTAATTTGTTGATTTTGAATTGACAGTTCAGAGTTGTTTGGAATTGCATTTTTCTTACAAAGACCCCTATAATATGAAGTTATAATTCCCTTAGACCAGTGTATTAGTGAGCCAAAAGCCCAAGACTGAGGAAGAGAAAAGGGTTCCTCTATTCCTCTCCCCTTAATCTTTGTCATAATAACCATGTTATAGTATCCTAGATCATGTAGATACCTGGTACACTGGCACATTTTAGGTGCATAATAAGTCTAGTTGTTTGCTTGATTGACATATTAATTATAAGAACCAATCCTTCATTAGTTTTCCCCCATAATAGTATTTGTAGCTGCTCAGTCTTCCTATAATATGTACCAAGACTGAAATCTCTTAAAAATCAATTATGTGGGACATCATGATCAATTAATGCTCTTAAACATCCAGCAATTGTTGAAAAAGCAGTCTTATCAAAAAAGTGATATCAGAAAGAGAACTTACCCCTTATATAAGCAAAAAAGAAACTAACTTTAAATTGTATTGCTTATGAAGTCTTGTCCTGATCCCTTTGCTTTAATGCTAATGCTTATATTAACATAAAGAAGGTTGGTCAAGGACCAGGAACTCTAAATACTTGAAGTTATTTTCCCTTGCTCCTCACACCTAATCTGGAAGCACCCAAAGAAACTTTGGCAGCCTTCTTTCTCCCTGCACTTGTTGTTTTATCTAAGATCTGGTCAACTTTACCTCATATCATCAAATATACTCTCATATATGAGGTGTGCATTAGGTTTACTTTCATCTTTTAATGGTAATATTTACCATATAGGCATCCATTTAGAAAATTTTTCCTACTAAACCACCTTTCCACTTGGCTCTTTTCAACAATGAGGTGATTCAAGACAATTGCATTTGCTTCTGACTGACACTCAGGAACTGTTTGACCAAAGTCAAATCACTTAACCTCTCTGATCCTGATCTTCTTCATCTATAAAATGAGGGGGTTGATCTAACTGACTTTTACTGTCCCTTCCAGCCCTCCATCTATGATCTGATGAAAATATGATAATTATAATAGAATATCATGTGATATAACAACATGATATGATATATGATATGATATGAAATATGGCAGTAATGAGTCTAATAAAGTTTGTTTTGGGTATAAAAGAAACCCCCAGACAGGAGAATTTTGCAGCTAAATGGAAGGATAATTCCCAAATCTTTCTTAGAGAGGCAAATAAAGGACTTATAGAATTGATTTGTGTATCCAAAAACAAGAAAAATTTTATCATGGGGCACTGGTCATGTCAAATTATAGAGTTTTTTTTTTTTTAAATAAAGACTTTAAAAAGATTTTGATATATTGATGACAGTTCATTAAAAAGTTCAATTACCTAGAAAATCTGGGAACAAAATAAATCTTGAAGCATAAACCACTTGCTTCAAATATCTTGGCCTCCTAATTCCTCAGACTCCCTAACTTCCAGGCAGATAAACTGTCTCCAATCTACCTAGACCATGCACAGAAGTGGTCATTGCTTAGATACCAATTACACATATCCATATACCCACATATATAAAACCCTAAGTTCATTGCTCCAGGTATCAGAATTCCATTTATAGCTCTGCTATAGTATGGAACAACTCTGAATTGGAAAACTATTAATACCTTTAAAATCAAGACTGATGAATGATTATTTAGTATATTTAATGTGGATTACAATATCTGTAGAGAAGAATATTTGTTGGGCATGATGATACAGATGGCTTTTCCATCTCTGAACCAAGAAATCAATAAATGTGATTCAAAACAGGCTCAGACTAGAAGATGGAATGAATTAGCAGGTGGGTGGTTCCAAAAAATTAAAGAATTCCCTGGATGACAGGATGGTACTTGAAATAATAAAGAGGACAAGGGATCTGGCTAAAGACAAAATAATAATAATAACAATACACATTGTCTATGCATGTAATTTCATGGAGTTTTCAAAGATAACAAACACAATACCCATATGGTTTGAAGTACTGTAGTATGGCAAATAAAGCACTAGATTTGGAGTATGGAAGATCTGAATTCAAATGCTGTAGACTTCAGTATGAGAAGATAGGGCAATAGGTAGCCAATATACATTTTTACAGATTGAAGTGGTATTGTGAAAGCAGACCAGAAAATATTTAAGGATGAAATGCCTATTAATGGTTTAATTCCATTCAATAATTCTTTCCATGGAAATAATAAAGCAATGTTTGAAAATTTTGGTTTCTATTTTATTATCTTTTTGACATTTACTGGGACAGGTCCCTTAAATTCAAAATTATTTTTAAAAAAGAAAAGCAAAATAATTCAGTTAACAAAATTGTGCTACAATTTTTCCATTGCTCTTGAATATTGTTTTCAAAAACATCTTTTTCCACTTCAAATTTTAATTGACTGAATTCCAACTTATACCATTTACTCATTCATTTGAATCTTCTTATATCATAATAAAGTTTAAAAAAACCCACAAGAATATGACATACACACATGCTTAGATTATTCTATACAATTTTCTATGAAAATTAAACAAAAGGAAACTAGAATAATCAAAATGTCTGAGATTTCTTAGACCTGTTCCCATATTCCTAAAAAAAACAAAAAATACCCCAAAAAACTCTACTTCATAATATAATCACTCTAGGTCCTCAGAGGCATTCAGTATCATTCTTGGGTATTTTTATATTACTATATCTATATAGATAGTAGGAGAATAGCAATAAAAGAGAAAGTAAGAAAAAGAAGAGGAAAAGGAGGAAAAAAGAGGAAGAAATTAGAATTATGAACAGCATATAAAGTTTTTTGTATCCCTCTGCCTTTAGTCTACAATGTCTAATTTATTAAACATGTGAAGGAGTTATGGAAGCCTATTATATATTCTCAGAAGATTCTTGGGGAAATAGCATATATTAAAGTCATACATTTGTTCATGGATATTGTTATTCAAGATTTCAAACTAAACACATATCAGACTTCAGGATTTTTCCTCAGTTATTTTCTGCACAAAAACAATAGTGTCTCTTTTTATTTGATTAAGCTCTTGAAAAGAGAAGTCAAAATATCTACAAACTTTACAATAGGTTAGGCATTTTTATGAAAAACTGTGTACTTTCCTTAATAATGTTATTTATTAAATATTGAATTGTTGATCTGGTGACACATGTTTCTTCAGTATATTTTTCACATATATAATCCTATAAGTACTTTGAAATTGTAATCACTTTTCTCTTTTAAAGTTAGCTTCTATCTACTCTATGTGTTTTCTAAGTACCTACTTATATGTATATTGTCATTTGAATTAAAAGGAAAGGTTCTTAAACACAGAAACCATATTTACTTTTCTTTCTTTTTCCTTTTCTTTTCTCTTTCTTACTTTTTACAGTCATATAAATAGTTATTTAATAAATGTTTGCTAATTGATTGGACAATTATCTTAACTTCTAAGGTTCTTCAGTTCTTTCCTCACCTATTAAAGTAAAAATTTAGAAGTTTTAAAAGTATTTTTAAATTTAAATTTTTTTAAATTAAAAATTTAAATTAAAAAAAGTATTTTAAAAAAGTTTAAAAAGTATTAAAGTAAAACTTTTAAAAAATCATTTGCTTCACAATTGAACTTAATTCAATGATCATTTAGTTTGCACTTATAGTAGGATACACATAAACTGAGAAAAGCAAAATAATGTTTATTGACATTTATAATAAATCTTACAATGTTTTATATATGTCTTTTAACATATATCTTTTGCTGTAAATATTATTTTACATTATTGCATTGATTCCACAAGATTTTTTAATCCTTCACCATAAAACTACATTTATCACATTGGATATTAAGTTTATCTTCGATAAATAGTCCATTTTTTCAAGGCTAGTCTTGACTATAGTCCATAGACCCTCAAATGGTGTTTATCAGGAAAATGCCTAGTTCATTGAAAGCAAGTTTATCTCCATTTCTTGGATAAGTTTCTTAACTTTTTGTGATGTTGCATGATGCAAGACTGCATGTGGTATTAAATTTCCATTTAGAAATTTATCAAGTTCCATAACAATCCTACTTCTTAATATATCAATATATTTGTCAGATGTCAACATTCTCTCAAAAAGGACAAGGTTTTCCAGACCAATTAGAACTTAAAAAAAAAAAATCTCCAAAATGTTTTGGGGAAATGTCTAATGAAGATGCCAGATCTTACAGCCTCACCCATACCTCTGCAACTTGAGTAAAAAGGCAGGTTTCATGTGTAGAGATTATTTTTGTCTAATCTTTAGTATTCCAGTATGCATTTGTACTGTCTTGTCCATAACCTTTTTTTCTGCATGGCAATAGTTAACAACTGGATTGTTTATTTATTTGTTTGTTTGTTTTTTTAATTATTGTTCTTGCTGTTTTTATAAGTGCAAGAAGTAAACATTGCTCTAAATAATACTTCCAGTATGTTATGCAAATAAAATAAAATTAAAAAAATAAAAATAAAAAAATAAATAATACTTCCAGTTACCAAAATTATCTTAAGACCTTTGCTTTTTTCTAAGGATTAATTAAACTGTTTTACAGCAAAAGTTTGGTAGTTCTTGGTAGTATTTTGGTTTGGTTTGGGTTTTTTGGTTTATTTGTTTTTTATAATGCTGCTCTTTGCCAACCTAACTCATTGTAGCTTTGAATAATCTTTGAAATGTTTAATTCCCCCCCACGAACATCCACTGCAATGTCTCTACTGTTCTTTAATGTGTGTTCTTTAAGAGTTACAACTTCTTAATATTTCCTTGAAGAAATATCTAAAAAATACAAAATTGAAACTATAGCTAAAAAAAGAAATGAAACATGTATGCAACAAAATTCAGAACTCAAATAACAGAAAATTAATTAAAGTTGGGGAAGTCAGCTCAATCCATTTTTATCTGGAGTTATCTAAATCAGACTAATGTCAGTAGAAGCAAACATGCCTGACCATTACTGTTTTACATATCAAAATTTGATTAAGCTCTTGAAAAGAGAAGTCAAAGTAATAGGAATGCAAACATACATTATACTTATGCTATTCTAAATTTACAATTTAATGAAAGGAAGATCAAAAATTGCACAAATACTGATATGAAAGTGACATGAAAGTGAAACAGAAGTTTAAGGACAGTGTGATGAGAAAAATAAAGTGGAAAATATTACTTTCACCTGGGAATGTACTAAGAGCTCAAAAAAACCTTCATGAAAGAGTAGCACTAAATTTAAAATTCCACAGATGGAAAAAAATGGGAGTCAGAGAATCTATTCAAGGTATAGGGCGACATCATAAAGATTAAAAAAAAAAGGATAAGGTTCAATGAGAACAAGGAATAAGAAGTATGTCATTGTGGCTTCAGTGTGCAACATAGGAAGGAAATAGTATAAGGTAAAGCTGGTTAGAAAGGTTGGAGTCTAGATACTCTAAAAAGGGGGAAAGGAAAAAGATTAAGCATTTACAGAGTATCTATTATATACTAAGCACATTACATGCTTTAAAAAAAAATTCTCATTTTATCCTCACAACAATCCTGCAAGGTAAATGTTATTATTTTACTCATTTTACAGCTGAGGAAACTGAGATAAATATAGGTTAAATGACTTGCCCAGGGTCTAACAACTAGTAAAAATCTAAAGTTGAATTTGAATCCAAATCTTCCTAGCTTAGTGCTCTATCCCAGCTGCCTCCAAGAATATCAGGATCAGTAATTAAATTTCATTAGTAAGTAATGGGACCAATAAAGAAGTTTATTTTGTTTGACTATACATTTTAGTTACAAAAATTTTGGTTTTTTGCTTTTTTTTCAGTGGGGGCAATGTAAAAAGCAAGGGAGAGAGAGAAAAGGGAGACCTTTATTTAATTTGTTTAAATAAATAAATGCCCTAAATAAATCCTATTTACTCTGTTTTACTTCTAATTGCCATAAACTTATTGAAGTTTGACAGTCAAGAAGAGAAGAGATAAGGAGAAATGAGATCACATATGTAAATATGCTTGCATCTATTTGAAAGAAAAATAGGAGGGTAAAATCTTACAAATGAAATATGCACATTGAACAAGTCATTCCAAAAATAATCTAATAATTTTAGAAAAGAAAAATAGGCTTAATTGACTATCAGGTGGTTATTTCATTGAGCTTCAAATAATTCTGATTAACATAATGCTGAATTATTCAATATGTATTCAAGTCTATGTTACTATTTTCTGTTAATCAAACTGATGACTTATAATCAATATACTGCTTGTATAACATGCTATTCATGAAGTATTCGGTTTTGCTTACTACTTTAGTAGATGCTAAAAAATAAAAAAGATCTACCAGCTATAATAAGTATATGGTACGTAATACAGACAGTCCTCAATTAAAGTGATTTTTACATAATGTAAATTTGGGGAAGGGAGGGAAGAAAGCAAGAAGAGGGCTGGCACATAGGTCAGGGACACATGGGGGCTGAGGAAAGAGGAGTAATATTAAGAGGAGAAACATATGGGACTAGCGGCAATCATGTTGGGGGCTAGACCAAAAACAGAGGAAAAAATTGGGGGGGCAGATGCATGTGGGCTGCATACAATCAAACAGGAAAGAAAAGGCAACAGGCAGGATTGGACACACAAACTGGTGGATAGAGTTGTGCAACAGTCTCCTCTTTTGAAAGGGAAGGTCTCAAGCCAAACCTTCCATTCCCTTCTTCTGCTTTCATTTGGAGAATGTTTTGTTTGTTTTGTTTTCTGGTGAGAGGATAGGAGATCATAGAGCACCAAGCAGAGGGGCAGAATCAGAGACACAGACAGACAAAGAGAAACCAACAGACAGAGACGGAGAGAGAGAGAGGACATAGTACTGTACGGTAGAGTTAACAAGTTTTTGAAATGTAATTTTTTTTTCAGAATTTTTTTTATGTAAAGTCAGATTTGCATAATAAGCAATAAGTGTCTATGCTACTTTTTATTAGAATGGAAAATGAAAAAGAAAACTAGTATGAAAATATAGGCCTCTGTTCCTAGAAAGCTTGGGATCATTAAGTAACTTTGCAGCTTCCTGAAGGCAATCTAGCTCACTTTCCTAATCCGGTCTCATTTGGGACTAATTTCTTCTTTGTCCATTTTTATTACTTTTCACAGACACATGAGGGCTTCCATATATACATACATATATGCATTTCCAACATTTATGCTATACATATTGTATATAATATACACACTAATGATCAACTCTAAAAATTGTCCATCTATGTCACAATAGACATCATTCCTATTTTTCCTCACTATTCTCACCCTGTTTACCCTCTGCATTACTTCTACTTGCCCTTCTATTCTTTAACATACTCATACCTCTAAAAGTCTCTCCCTACCCACCTGTGCAAGAATGTTTGTGGCAGCCCTTTTTGTAGTGGCTAGAAACTGGAAACTGAAGGGATGCCCATCAATTGGAGAGTGGCTGAATAAATTATGGTATATGAATGTTATGGAATATTATTGCTCTGTAAGAAACGACCAGCAGGACGATTTCAGAGAGGTCTGGAGGGACTTGCATGAACTGATGCTGAGTGAAACGAGCAGAACCAGGAGATCATCATACACAGCAACAACAATATTACATGATGATCAATTCTGATGGACATGGCTCTCTGCAACAAAGAATTGTCTCAAACCAGTTCCAATTGTTCACTGAAGAAAACCATATACACCCAGAGAGAGGGAAATGAAATACGGACCACAACATAACATTTTCATGATCTCTATTGACATTTGCTTGCGTTGTGTTACCTTTCTCTGATTCTTTTTTTTTTCTCGTAGATAGGATTTTTCTTGCATAACTTGTCAAGTATTTCAACATTATTAACATGTAGTGGACTTCCTGCCATCTAGGGGAGGGGAGGGGACTGTAATGGAAAGCTTTGTAAAAATCAATGTTGGGGAACTACCCATATATATGTTATACAAATAAAAAGCTTTAATAAAAAAAAATAAAAGTCTCTCCCTAATCCTTTCTCCTGAAACTATCCCCTTGCCCTTTTATTTCATTCTGAATTTAGAAGACTTTTATACTCTTCTAGATGTGTATGTGTATACACACACACTAGTTCCTTCTTTAATCCATTCCTGATGGATATGAGCAAGGTTCCAGGACTATCCAATCTCCCCCGACCCCAGTAGCTTTTGGCATATGAATATATTGGAATGTTACAAAAAATCATGAGGATGAAGATGGAGATAGAGATGAATGTCTCAAAGAAATATGAGAGTACTGATGCAGAAATGAAATAAGCAGAAAAATAATATAAATAAACTAGCAATATAATTTTTTAAAAGGGTAAGATGAAACTGGGCAAAGGTTAATTATAAGCATCAAACTTGACCTCCTTTCTTTTGCTGGAAAGTTGGGCAATGTTGCCTACATTTTCAGTTGTAGCCCATATGTTGTAGTTGTATATGTAGTTGGCTTTTCTTAACTATTTCTCTTTGTTACAATGGAAGACTTACAGAAAATGTAAACAACTTTCTGTAAACAACTTACTTATATAAAAGCAAAAGTGAATCAATAAAGTTTAATAAAATAAATTGGGAGAGAAGAAAAGAATTGCACATAATTCATTTTTAATAATTATTTTAATGAGCCAGATGATTGATACTGAATAGAACATCAAAAATGGATATTCAGAGAAAATCTATAAAAATGTTGTGAATTCTTTCTTAAGCTAATTTTTATAATGTCTTATAATTTCTTATATAAAAACCTGCCATCCACTTCAAAGCTGTATATGAAACAAGAATATTCCTCTTGATTTGCATAACCCAATGGCACTTTTTCCAGTACTGGCTGCCATTAGAATAATTTATGCTTTCTACCTCTCATTGCCCATGGGTTTCACATCAGACCTGGAACCAATATCATAGAATTCTATATTTCTTCTGGTTTTGTCCTGCCAGGAGCAAGCTCTCTGGGTCTTTATTTTTTCTTTTTGGTATTTACCTTATTTTCTTTTTTAAGCTTTTTATCTTCAAAACATATGCATAGTTTTCAACATTCACTTTTGCAAAATCTTAAGTTTCAATTTTTTTCTCTCTTTGTTCCCCACATCCCATCCCTTAGACAGCAAAATCCAGTATATGTTAAACATGTTCAGTTCTTCTATGCATATTTCCACAATTATCATGCTGCACAAGAAAAATCAGATCAAAAAGGGAAAAAAAATGTGAAAGAGAACAAAATGCAAGCAACAACAACAATAACAGTGTTGTGATCCACACACAATCCGCAGTCCTCTCTCTGGGTACAGCTCTATCATAAGACCATTGGAACTAGCCTGAATTACCTCACTGTTGAGAAGAGCCACAGCCATCACATCACATAATCTTGTTGCCGTCTACAGTGTTTTCTTAGTTCTACTTACTTCACTTAGCATCAGTTCATGTAAGTCTCTCCAAGCCTTTCTGAAATCATCCTGCTGGTCATTTCTTATAGTACAATAATATTCCATTCCATACATATACCATAACTTATTCAGCCATTCTCCAACTAATAGGCATCTCTCCCTGGGTCTTTAAGGACCAAACAGTACCACCTAGCTCTTGAGGGAGAATCTTAAACTTTATCCTTACCATGATCTCCATTCCTTTTATTCTTCAGTCTCCCTCCACCTCCCAAGACCATTACTCTGCATTAAATGTACTCTTCTCATTTTCCTATCTCAACATTGTGATGAACCACAGGAATCATAATTTACTTATTCCTGTACTTTCATTGATTATCCCACATCAAACCCCAATCATGGATGACTAGAGTATTTGCTTCTTCACTCCTATTCACATGCTATAGAATAGAGCTATAATAATGAAACTACTGATTTGGTTCACTAGAAATTTATGTCATCTACTTTCAACTGGGCCTTCATTCCAGAATTATTATTTCTCCTTACTTACAGTCATGTATCACTTGGTTTTTTGATGTCTCAAACTGGATACCCTAAAGACATCTCAGATTCAGCATATTCAAAACAAAACTCAATATATTTTCCCCAACCCTTCCCTTCTCTGAACTTTCCCATTATTGTCAAAGGTCCTGCCATCCTCCTAATCATACAGGCTTGAAAACTTTGTGACAGCTTCAACTTTTCACTCTCACTCACCTTATATATCTAATATATTGCCAAATCTTAACATATTTCTATTTTCACAAATCTATCATATAATCCCCTTTTTCACTCATTCAAGCCCTAATCACCTTTCCCTCACATTATTACAAATAGCCTTCTAATTGGTTCTCCAGCATTGTTTTCCCCTATTCCAATTCATTCTTCATTTATATGCCAAAATGAATATACTAAAATCTAGTCAGACTACATCACTTCTTATTCAGTAAACTCCAGTGCCTCCCTATTATCTCCAGGGTGTGATATTTAAAAATCTTAAAAATATAGATTTTGAGCAATTAATCATTTTAGTAATAATACTAGCATATTACTAATACAATGGGTCAGTGACACTCTCCAATGTCAAAGACCAATCATAGCAGTGGGCTCACAGTTTATATGCCTTTGATAGAGTAGGTGTTCCTTAGAAAGGCAATCAACTCTGATTGGTTAACAATTAATGAGAGAGAATGAATATTATCAGAAGTGGACCTATTCTAAAAAGAGTTTAAGGGATCTAACACTGATCATACCATTTACTTCAAAATCATCTCTAGGTCCCTCTCTCAAGCCTGAGCAGAATATAATGTGGCAGGAGTTTCACCTTAGATTAAATTCTTTATAAAACTGGGTGGAGTCAATATCTAGATTGAGGAGAATGTTAATCCTATCTGCTATCATCAATCCTGTCCTTCAGAGACTGTACTTTAAAATGAGGACTTTAGAAAAAGAGGGAAAATTCTGGATCTTCCCCAAATAATTGGTTATTAACAATCCTTTTTCTCAAGGATCAAATGTAAAATTCTTCCCCCCCCCAATTTTAAAGCCCTTTACCACCTAGTACCTTCTTACTTTTTCAGTCTTCTTAGACTATACTACCCTTCCATGAAGAAGTCTACAATTCAGCATCACTAGTCCAGTTGGTACTTACTGTATAATGATCACTCTATCAAGTGAATGGAAGATTGCCTATAGTTGGTAGAGACTTGAGACAGAAACTGTTTTTAACTTTCTTTTTATCCCCATTGCTAAATACAATACTTGGCATATAGTAAATACTAAATAAGTGCTTTTTGATTAATACTTTAAATATCATAATATTTATTAAATAATAATTGTTAATTATATGTAATAAAATAATAGTTATTATGTGACAATATTTATCATCTGATAACACATTGAAAAAGGTTTTGAATTTTGTTTATATTTTGGCATTAAATAATATTTTTACTAATTTAGTCACTCATAAATAATTTGATATCTAATGTAATATAAAGGGTAGATGTAAAATCTATGTTTTTTTATAACACATAAACCAGCATATTTAAAAGAGGTAGAATGCTGTTAGACTTATAATCAAATTTAGTCATGTCAGGAAAACCTGAGCTCAAATTTGATCTTAGATGCTTAGTAGCTGTGTAACTTGAGTAACTAAACTTAACCTGTTTGCCTCAGTTTCAACTGTAAAACAAGTTTTGTTATGAGAATAAAATGAGATATTTATAAGCCATTCAGCCCATAATGTTTCTATCTTTTCCTTCCCTCAGAGATCATTTAGTACAGCTGAACAATAATGAGTTTTGTTTCAGATATTTGGGGTTTGACATGTCTATGGGACAGCCAGTTCAAATTGCCTGTTAGCCAATTCAATATGAGGGACTATAGCACAGGTAAGAAACTAAGGATATATACATATGAAGCTGGGAGTCATTAGAATACAGAAAATAGTTAAGTCTGTGGGAGGTAATAAGATTTTCAATAGAAAAAGAGAAAAAAAAATAGAAGAGGGCACAGGATTTACCTTGGGATATGCCCAAGTTATTGATTGTATATGGATGATTCATTCAGCAAAGGCAACTGAAAAGGAACAATTAAACAAGTAGAAGAACTAAGGGAGATAAATATCAGGAAAACTACAGTAGAATAGAGAGTATTCAGAAGGAGAAGGTAGTCAAAATATGAAGAAAGAATAAGAAGGGTAAAAACTGAAAAAAGGCTATCAACATTTGAGTTAAGAAATCATTGGAATCTATAGAGAGAACAATTTCAGGTGAATGATTAGGCCAAAAATGAGATTGTGAAAAGAAATGATTAAGAGAAAGGTGGAAATAATGATTGTAGACATTTTTTTCCCCAAAAGTTGGGCTGAGAAAAAGAAGAGGACAATGGGTTTAGAGGGATGGCTAGGTTTAGAAAGGGCTTTTTAAGAATAGTAGATTTTTTTTAATAGCCAACTTAATTTTTTAAAGATTGGAAAATGGCAGGGGGAGAAAAATGTTAAAGATCTGGGTGTGTTTATGGAGAGCAGAGAAAGTACTAGTAGGTAGAGATGAAAAATAAAAGAAAGAATGAACATGATTATGGGGAAAATTTATTTAAAAATCAGGAGCCAATAAAATCAACACACATTTATTAAGTGCCTATTATGTGTCCAGATCTATGCTTAGACTAGAGATACAAAGGTAAGTTCCTCCCCTCAAAAAAGTTCATAATCTAATGGGAGAGATAGTACATAAACAAAAACTGAAAAGGGTAGATGAGGAGAGTACAGGGAGTAGGAGCCTAATGGAAGCTCTGTAGCCAGAGTAGGAAATTATGAGGAAAATGCCCTGGGTTTCCTCCTTAAATGGTGGAGGATCTGAGAAAAGCTCTACAGTGTCCACTCTTCATTTTCTGCCATGAGAGCAGGAGCTCTGAGGAGCTGTTTCAGAGTTGATGTTATCATGCAGAATGCTGAACTTCTAGAAATCCAGAGATCTAGGAAAATAACCAGGGGAGAATTGAAATGGGATTAAGGGTAGATGTAGCCCAACAAGTAGGCCATGGTGAGAAGTAAGCCATTTCTTTTTTTTTTTTTTTTAATATTTTTTATTTGCAAAACATATGTATGGGTAATTCCTAAACATTAACCCTTACAAAGCTTTCTGTTACAAATTTTTCCCCCCTACTCCCCACCCCTCCCCTAGATGGCAGGATATCCACTACATGTTAATTATGTTAAAATATTGGCAAATCGAATATATGTATTGCATCATTTTTTGTGCAGGAGAAATCATATCTACAAGAAAGAATAATCTGATAAAGGAAATACAATGCAAGCAAACCTCAATAGAGAGCATGAAAATGTTATGTTGTGGTCCACATTTCACATCCCTCTCTCTGGGTGTATATGGCTCTCTTCACCGAACAATTGTAACTGGTTTGGAGCATTTCATTGTTGAAGAGAGTGATGTCCATTAGAACTGATCCTCATATAGTATTGTTGTTGCCGTGAATAATGATCTCCTGGTTCTCCTCACTTCACTGAGCATTAGTTCATGCAAGTCTCTCCAGGCCTCTCTGAAATCGTCCTGGTGGTCGTTTCTTACAGAGCAATAATATTCCACAACATTCATATACCATAATTTATTCAGCCACTCTCCAATTGATGGGCATCCATTCAGTTTCCAGTTTCTAAGTAAGCCATTTCTTCATTAAAGATTGGAGTACAGAAGACTAAAAGAGACTGGAGAGGATGGAGAAGACGACCAGGGATAATGGTCACTATTTTCTTTGCAAATTAAGAGGAAAGTCTTCAATTAAGAAGGGAGGGAGGGATGATATAGGTGAAGAAAATAAAATGTTCAAAACACTTTATATGGGGAGCAGGATAAAGAAGCAATTAAGAAGGGGTAAAAAGCTTTTCTTCATGCTTTGAGGGCCCGTTTAAGGTTAGGCAATATAAATTTATCAAGAATCTAGTTCACAGGGTAAAGATAAGCATACAATTAAAATGGTTACTAAAAGATTAAGATTTGGAAGAGTCCTAAGGGGTGGAGTCCACTACCCTAGGTTATAGAATTTTAGACCAAAAAAGGATTATAGAAATAATTTAGTCTGACAAGATCACATAGGCAGCAGAGATTTGAACCTATGTCTTTTGATTTCTGAGATTCTTTCTCCACAATAGCCTTTTAGTGTTTCATTCTATGGGAAATGGCTAAATGTAATAGAATGTCATTTGGACATAACTTTAGGAGTTCTCTGCTTGAGTGAGCTCATTTGAGTAGTATTAACAACTCTCTGAAGCAAGTTTTTTGTTATTATCTAGTCATTTTCAGCCATGTCCAACTCCTCATGGTCCTTTTTGGGAGTTTTCTTGGCAAAGACACTGGAGTGGTTTGTCACTTCCTGCTCTAACTCATTTTACAGATGAGAAAACTGAGGCAAACAGGATTAAGTGACTTGCCTAGAGCTACTAAGTGTCTGAGGTTACTTCTGATGCCAAATTTTCCTGAATCCAGGTCTAGCACTCCGTCTGTCCATTGCATCACCTCACTGACACAAAATAGTCATTATTATTCCCATTTTACTAGTGAGAAAACTAAGACTAAGGTCAAGTGACTTGCTCAAAGACAGTAAGTTTCAAAGCAGAACAAAAATAAATCACTAATGACTACATGTCAATCAATAAGCATTAGATACAGAAAGTTGGTACAATGAATTTGGAATTAGGAAGAGTTAACTTCAAAATTCATTTCAGACTCTGGCAAGTCATTTAACTCTTACCTCTTTTACTCTTCTCTAAAAAAGGGATAACAATAGTACCTACAAATCAGGTTTGCTATGAGAATAAAATGAGATAATATTTATAAAATTTTTTGCAAACTCAAATTTATGTAAACTCAAATCTATATAAATGATTCCTATTTTTTTTTAATTAAATGTCTATTATGTGCTAGGTATCATGCCAGTGATTGGATATTCAAAGACAAAAGTAAAAGTCACAATCCCTTCCCTCAAGAACTGCTGTTATTTTACTGAGGTGAAAACATGTGCACAAATAGTACAAAAAATAGATAAAATCAAGATAAAATTGGATGGTGGAAAAGGATTAGTTACTGGGACTTTAGGAGATAGGTAAAGTGTTTATGTGAAAGATGCCACAAGCAGAATTTTAAAGAAAAAAGAAGGATTCTACAAGCCATTTCCCAATTGATAAATGGCTAAAAGATATTAATAGCCAATTTTCAGGCAAAGAAATTAAAGAAATTTCTAGTCCTGAAAATATGCTCTAAATCACCATTGATTAGAGAAATGCAAATTAAGACAACACTGAGGTACCAACTTCACACTTCTCAGATTGACTAAGATTTTCCTAAGGAAAAAATAATGATAAATGTTGGAAGGGATGTGAGAAAATTGGGATACTAATGCATTGTTGATGGAATAGTGAATTGATACAACCATTCTGGAAAGCAATTTGGAACTATGCCCAAAGGGCTACCAAATGGCATACTCTCTGATCCAAGTGTCTCTACTGGGTCTGTATCCCAAAGAGGTCATTAAAAAAGGGAAAAGAAATCACATGTGCAAAAATATTTGTAGCAGCTCTTTTTGTAGTGTCAAGGAATTGGAAATTTAGTGGATGTCTATCAGTTGGGGAATGGCTGAATAAATTATGGTATTTGAATGCAATGGAATATTATTGTTCTATAAAAAATGATCAGCAAGCTCATTTCAGAAAATCCTGGAAAGATTTCCATGAATTGATGCTAAGTGAACTGAGTAAAGCCAAGAGAACATTGTGCACAGTAACAACAAGATTACCAGATGATCAACTGTGATGGGCTTGGCTCTTTTCAACAATGAGGTGATTCAAAGCAATCACAATAGACTTGCAAAGGAAAGAGCCATCTTCATCCAGAGAGAGGACTAAGGAGATGAATGTGGATCACAACACAATATTTTTTACTTTTTGTTGTTGTTGTAGTTATTTGCTTGTTTTATTTCTTCTCATTTTTTCTCCCTTTTGATCTGATTTTTCTTGCACAGCATGATAAATATAAAAATATGTTTAGAAGAATTGCACATGTTTAAACTATATTGGATTGCTTGCTGTCTAGCAAGGGAGGGAGGAGAGGAAGAAGAAGGGAGAAAAACTTGTTACACAAGGCTTGGCAAGGATGGATGTTGAAACTATCTTTGCATATATATATTTTTATTAAAGCTTTTTATATTCAAAACTCCTGTAAAACTTTGTGTTCCAAATTTTCCCCTCCTTCCCTCTACTCTCTCCCCTAGAGGGCAAATAATTCAATATATGTTAAACACAGTAAAAAATATATGTTAAATCCAATATATGCATACATATTTATAGAATTATCTTGCTGCACAAGAAACATCAGATCAAAAAGGAAAAAGTGAGAAAGAAAACAAAATGCAAGCTAACAACCACAAAAAAGAGTGAAAATGTTATATTGTGATCTCCTACTCAGTTCCCACAGTACTCTCTCTGGGTGTACATGATCTCTTCATCACAAGATCATTTGAACTGCCTTCAATCATCTCATTGTTGGAAAGAGTCATGTCCATCAGAATTGATCATCATATAATCTTGCTTTGCTATGTATAACAATCTCCTGGTTCTGTTCATTTCCCTTAGCATCAGTTCATGTAGGTCTCTCCAGGCCTCTCTGAAATCATCCTGCTGGTCATTTCTTACAGAAGAATAATATTCCATAATATTCATATGCCATAACTTATTAAGCCATTCTCCAAGTTTTGGGCATCCACTCAGTTTCCATTTTCTTGCCACTATGAAAAGGTTCGCATATATTTTGAAAAAATAAAAAGCTTTTATTATTTTTTTGAAAGAAAAAAAAAGGAAGGATTTTAAGAAATAAGAGGAGGAGGGAAGTGAATTCCAAGCACAGGAGACAGACAACATAAAGGCCCAGAGATGACGTGTTGTATGTAAGGAATAGCAAAAAAGTCAATTTAGTCATCTTTTACAGTGTTTGGAGAGGATTAATGTGTAGTAAGATTAGAAAATGTAGGCTAAGATCATTTTTTTGGAATTGATTGAGTAAAGGAATGGCACTGTCAAATCTCCACATTAAGAAAAGAATTCTGACAGCATTTGACATTGTTTAATAACACTTCCTCTTGAATAGTTTATCTTCCAGTAGTTTTCATAATATTTTTTTCTTCTAGATTTGACTCCTATCCATGTAACTGCTCTTTTTCAGGCACCTTTGCAGAATCATCACAGGTGATAGTTTTTGCCCCTTTTTTTGCCACAGTGTAGGGTGAATGCTTTTTGACTGGTGATTTTTTTTTATTTAAATTTTTTTCTAGCCTTCCGGGGGTGGAGCCATGGTGGCAGAGATCAGACAGGAGTCTCTGTAACCTCCTCTAATCTTCCCTCAAACCAACAACATATGAAGCCTCTAGACTGATTTTGAAGTAAAAAAATCCACAATATCTGGAGGACAACACGATTCTAGAAGAAGATACTCTTGGAAGAACCTCAAAACAGGTCTGTTTTAATTGGGCAGGGGGGTGGTCTGCTGAACCCAGACTGCAGCACAGGGAGACTGGGGCAGGGAGCTGGAGCAGGGAGCTGGAACAGGAGTCGGAACAGGAATGGAAGCATTGTGCTTTTCACACACCTGGGAGTCTTCTGGGGGCCTCTTGGGCCAATCTGTCCTGATTGTGGGCAGGTGGTTTGGGGGGTCTGCCTTTTGTGGGGGGTAGATTTTGAACCACTGAACCCCTGATGAGCATCAGACCTAGCTGCCATTACACAACACCCTAGGGCAATCAATCAATCAACAGGACTGATCAGCACCAGAAATAATTCAATCAGCAGAACTGCCCAGTTCCTGAAATAACTCAATCAGCAGAACTGCCCCAAGGCAAATTAAAGCAGCTATCCCACCTTTGCCCTAAACAGACCTCACACCTTTAAAAAAAAAAATGAATAAAAAACCAAAAAGAGCTCTCACCATAGACAACTTTTATGGAGAGAGGGAAAAACAGACCTCAAATCCTGAGGCCCCTAAAGGTAAAGCAACTCCAAAAAAAAGCCCCAAAGAGAGACATAAACTGGTCTCCATGTCACAAGGCTTTCTTTGAAGATTGCATAAAAAATCTTAAAAGAGAGTTAGAAGAAACATGGGGAAACGAAATGAGATCACTGCAAAATAAAA
>JAJPUD010007019.1:74991-116565 GCA_023553655.1 Myrmecobius fasciatus
AATCACATCATTGCTGAAGAGAACCATGTCCATCAGAATTGATCATCATATAGTCTTGCTGCTGTGTATAGTGATCTCCTGGTTCTGCTGATTTCACTCAGCATCAGTTCATGCAAGTCTCTCCAGGCCTCTCTGAAATCATCCTGCTGGCTGTTTCTTACCGAACAATAATATTACATGACATTCATATACCATAATTTATTCAGCCATTCTCTAATTGACGGGCATGCTTTCAGTTTCCAGTTTCTTGCCACTACAAAAAGGGCTGCCACAAACATTTTTGCACATGTGGGTCCCTTTCCCTTCTTTAAAATCTCTTTGGGATATAGGCCCAGTAGAAACACTGCTGGGTCAAAGGGTATGCACTGTTTGATAACTTTTTGAGCATAGCTCCAAATTGCTCTCCAGAATGGTTGGATCCGTTCACAGTTCCACCAACAATGCATCAGCGTCCCAGTTCTCCCATATCCCCGCCAACATTCAACATTATCTTTTCTTGTCATCTTAGCCAATCTGACAGGTGTGTAGTGGTATCTCAGAGTTGTCTTAATTTGCATTTCTCTGATCAATAGTGATTTGGAGCACCTTTTCATGTGACTAGAAATAGTTTCAATTTCTTCATCTGAAAATTGTCTGTTCATAGCTTTTGACAATTTATCAATTGGAGAATAGCTTGAATTCTTATATATTTGATGATCTCTAGTTCTTCTTTAGTCACAAATTTCTTCCCCTTCCACAGGTCTGAGAGGTAGACCGTCCTACATTGTTCTAATTTGTTTATAATATCATTCTTTATGTCTAGATCATGAATCATTTCGACCTTATCTTGGTATATGGTGTTAGGTGTGGGTCTTATATATTTTCAAAAAAGCAATATCTACTTATAATTATTTAATCAATTTTTAAATTTCTTTTCTATTTACATGACCAATTCATAATTTTGCTTTTGGAAATGTTTAGAGATAAATTTCTTCTAAGGACTGCTTTGGTTTCAGCCAATAAATTTTGGGATAACTATTTCCTCCAATGAAATTATCTTTTTAATGATTTCTTCTTTGAGTGTTCAAAGATCAATAGTTGAGTGAGTCAGCATAGTCATATGATTACAGGTGATTAGCCTATCCAAATGGAACATGATATTTCCTAAAGTCTAAACAAGACAGCAGCCAACAGAAATTTAGTAGTATCTCTGAAATGTAGACATGAGACATAAAACATAAGCGGCTGCATTCAAGCCATCTGAAGGAGGTTAAATAACCTGAGTTCAAATTTGACCCCAAAACATTTACTAGCTGTATAACTGTAAGTAAGCCACTTAACCTTTGTTTGCCTTAATTGCCTAGAGAATGAAATCTCAAACCATTCCAATATCTTTGTCAAGAAAATCCCATAAACAGTAAACCCAAGCTGGGCATAGCTGAACAACAACAAATAAAGATCAAGTGCTTACACAATAATGAGAGTTGAAAGGAAGACCACTGTCTTTTGAAAAACCTACATCAACAAAAAAGGGGACAAAAAAAGGCAAACTTTAGATCTAGGTGGAATTTTAGGTTGTTTCTTTTATTTAAGAGAGAAAAGAAAAAGAAATACATCAGGAATGAAGAAGAAGAAGGAGTTTACTATTTGGACATTATAAAGAAAAATACATAAACATGGAGTATAGTTGATAGGTGGGAAGAAAATCTTAAGAATCTTACTCTTATTTTAACTTGAAAAATAAAGGTTGAACACACACACACATCAAGAGATGTGAAAATACATTAAAATTAGTAGGGAAGTAGAGGTAACAGCTAGCAGACAGAATAGAATTTAAGGGATAGGGTAGATTTGTAGAAAGAGCAATCAACTATCGAATATGAATTATAAAGATAAGATTAAAAGGAGAGAAAGAAGCAGCAATTTAGGCCTTGGTCAGGTGAAGAGAATAAGAGGAAATTTATAGGATAACTAGGGTTGATCTCACTCTCTTTTTTAACAACTTTCCTTTTTACTTTTCTTTTTTTAAAACTTTTGTAAAAGGAGGTAGATGCAGGGAAAGAGAAGAATATGATGTTAAAAAAAAAAAAATCACACCTAATCTCTAAATGTGAATGGGATAAGCGGATAAATGGGCATAATGGATTAGAAAACAGCCCCCACTACTGTTATTCACAAGAAATGCACTTAAAATATAAATGATCTCATAGTTAAAATAAAGCTCCGAAGTAGAATCTACCACCAACAAAAAAAGCATAAGTGAAAATCATTATCAAGACAACAGTAAAAACAGACATAATTTAATAGAGATTAAGTAGGGAAATTACATTATACTGTATAGTAGGAAAGTTGTTTTCTGTTTACATCAGAACAATTTCAGTTCTTTAATTAGAAGTTTATGCTTCTGACCTCATCATTCAACCAAAACTGTTCTCTCCAGATACCAATAATTTCTTAATTAATAAATTTAATGGCCCTTTCTCAATCTTCATCCTTTTTGACCTCTCTGCAATTTTTGACTCTATGTATCACCCTCCTCTTGACAGTTTCTTCTCTCTAGGTTTCTACGAGACAGTTATGTTCTTTTTCTCCTGGGTTTTGATTGCTCCTTTTCACCCATCTTTGCTTAGATCTTCATGCAAGACACATACCTTAACAGAGGGTGTTCCATAAGAGTATCTTGGACCTTCTTTTCTTTTCCCACTGCACTCTTTCTCTTATCAATATTACCAACTCCGCTGGATTCAGTTATCATCAATGTACTGGTGATTCACAGATATAATATAATATAATATAATATATCTAATATCTATATAATATAATATAATATAATATAATATAATATAATATAATATAATATAATATAATATAATATAATATAATATATCTAATCCTAACATCCAGACTTAGTGATTTTTTTTCTCAGTCTTCTAGGATATACCCAAACCTCCCGGAATTCTATCCAGATTTCATCATTTATAGTAGTAAGTAATAAGCCCTGGAAAAGCCCTTGTTCCAAGACCCATATGCTTATGCCATCTTTTATTACTGTAATAGTGTAAGCACTATTCTGATTCTTGGGCTTAAGTTTGGAGGATCAGTATTGCTATTGGTAGAGTCATATCATATAATGAAACCTGAATTCTTAAGCATAATGTCTATCTTTCTTTTCACATATTCTGCATTATTCAAGTGTTCTCTCTCTTCCAGTTATCTATCTACAACACAGTGTTTGGTTCAATGATATAAGATTAACATACATTGTTAATATGCTATCTGGTAGAAGTTCCATGCTCTCAGTTATATTAAAAATTGATTATAATCTCCTTATATTAAATTCAATATCAATTCAATATCACTAAAGCTTTAAATGATTTTCAGGATATAGCAACTATATTCATATTATTTTTCTCTGAATACTAATATATACTAAATTCATATATAGTTACTGTTATTACCAATCTTTGGCATTTAACTTGACATTGGTCAGAAGAAAGATCAGTAAATTGTAGGCTCACCCTTGGAATTTTGCTTCAAATAGCCACTGACCTTTTTTGATGACAGCCTACGTCAAAGTCAAGGATTCCAATTTGTGAAAAAGACACTGAATCTTATTTTCTTTCTTTTTTCTTTTCTTTTCTTTTTTCTTTTTTTTTACTGAGGCAAATGGGGTTGTGACTTACTCAGGGTCACACAGCTAGTTAGTGTTAAGTGTGTGCAGCCAGATTTGAACTCAAGTCCTCCTGACTTCAGGTCTTGTGCTCTATCCACTGCCCTACCTAGCTGCCCTGACTCTTATTTTCACTTAGTTTTCTGATGGCAATTGATTCCTAACACTCTAGACACAGGGAGCTACTAAATCTTCCAATTTTTTATCTGTACACAGGACAAAAGGCTTTTTTTTTTTTTGCACTGCATAGGCCAACTGTCACATATGTGAGATAGTTGACAAAGTTTTTAACAATAACTAATAATAATAGCTAGTATTTATATAGTACTTTTTAATTAAAGCTATTTATTTGCAAAACATATGTATGGGTAATTCTTCAACATTAACCCTTACAAAGTTTTCTGTTACAAATTTTTCCCCCCAGCCCCCCCCTCCCTTAGATGGCAGGAAGTCCACTATATACTAATTATGTTAAAATACTTGACATATCGAATATATGCATATATATTTCCACACATATTGTTGTGCAAGAAAAATCATATCTACAAGAAAAAAAATCTGAGAAGGGAAGCATAATGCAAGCAAACATCAATAGAGAGCATGAAAATGTTATGTTGTGTGTAGTGGATATACTGCCATCTAGGGGAGGGGTGGGGAATTGGGGAGAAAAATTTGTAACGGAAAGCTATGTAAGGGTTATTGTTGAAGAATTACCCACACATATGTTATGCAAATAAAATAAAATTAAAAAAAAAAAAGAAAATGTTATGTTGTGGTCCATATTCATATCCCTTTCTCTGGGTGTATATGCCTTTCTTCATCACTGAACAATTGGAACTGGTTTGAAACATTTCATTGTTGAAGAGAGCTATGTCCATCAGAATTGATCATCATGTAATTTTGTTGGGGCCGTGTATAATGATCTCCTGGTTCTGCTCATTTCATTCAGCATCAGTTCATACAAGTCTCTCCAGGCCTCTCTGAAATCATCCTGTTGGTCATTTCTTACAGAACAATAATATTCAATGACATTCATATACCATAATTTGTTCAGCCATTCTCCAATTGATGGGCATCCATTCAGTTTCCAGTTTGAGGATAGTTCCAAACTACTCTCAAGAATGGTTGGATCCGTTCACAGTTCCACCAACAAAGTATCAGTGTCCCAGTTTTCCCGCATCCCCTCCAACATTCATCATTATCTTTTCCTTTCATATTAGCCAATCTGGCAGGTGTGTAGTGGTATCTCAGAGTTGTCTTAATTTGCATCTCTCTGATCTATTGATTTGGAACATCTTTTGATATGACTAGGAATAGTTTTAATTTCATCATCTGAAACTTATCTGTTGATATCTTTTGACCATTTATCAAATGGAGAGTAGCTTGAATTCTAATAAATATGAGTCAATTCGCTATATATTTTAGAAATGAGACCTTTATCAGAACCCTTAAAAGTAAAGATGATTTCCCAATTTATTGTTTCCCTCCTAATCATGTCTGCATTAGTTTTGTTTGTACAAAAACTTTTTAACTTAATATAGTCAAAATTATTTATCTGGTGTTCAATTAAGAGTTCCAGTTCTTCTTTGGACATAAATTCCTTCCTTCTCCACAGGTCTGAGAGGTAACCTATCCTATGTTCCTCCAATTTGCTTTTAATATCACTCTTTATATCTAAATCATGAACCCATTTAGATCTTATCTTGATATGTGGTATTAGGTGTGGGTCAAGCGCTAATTTCTTCCATACTCATTTCCAATTTTGCCAGCAGTTTTTGTCAAATAGTATTATCCCAAAAGCTGGGGGTCTTTGGGTTTATCAAACACTAGATTGTTATAATTATTGCCTAGCTTGTCCTGTGATCCTATCCTATTCACTGATCGACTACTCTATTTCTTAGCCAGTACCAAATGGTTTTGATGACCACTGCTTTATAATATGGTTTTAGATCTGGTAGGCCACCTTCATCAGCCTTTTTTTTTTTTTTTTTTTCATTAATTCCCTTGAAATTCTTGACCTTTTGTTCTTCCAGATGAATTTTGCTACTGTTTTTTCTAGAATTCTAAAATAATTTCTTGGGAGTTTAATTGGTATGGCACTAAATAAGTAAATTAGTTTGGGTAGTATTGTAATTTTTATTATATTCACTCACCTACCCATGAGCACTTGATGTTTTTTCAATTGATTAGGTCTGACTTTATTTGTATGGAAAGTGTTTTGTAGTTTAGTTCGAATAGTTCCTGACTTTTCCTTGGCAGATAGATTCCCAGATATTTTATACTATCAACAGTTATTATGAATGGGATTTCTTTTTGTATCTGTTGCTGCTGAACTTTGTTGGTAATATATAAAAATGATGCTGATTTATGTGGATTTATTTTGTATCCTGCAACTTTGCTAAAGTTATGAATTGTTTCTAGTAGTTTTTTTAGTCGCGTCTCTAGGGTTCTCTAAATATACAATCACATCATTTGCAAAGAGTGATAATTTGGTTTCCTCATTACCTACTCTAATTTCTTTAATCTCTTTTTCTTCTCTTACTGCCAAAGCTAACATTTCTAATACAATATTAAACAGTAATGGTGACAGTGGGCAGCTTTGTTTCACTCCAGATCTTATTGGGACTGGTTCTAGTTTGTTGCCATTACATATTGATGCTTGTTGATGGTTTTAAGTAAGTAGATGCTACTGATCATTTTAAGGAAAAGCCCATTTATTCCAGTACTCTCTAGTGTTTTCAATAGGAATGGGTATTGGATTTTATGAAATGCTTTTTCTGCATCTATTGAGATAATCATATGATTTTTGTTAGTTTGATTATTAATGTAATTGATTATGCTGATAGTTTCCCTAATATAGAACCAGCCCTGCATTCCTGGTATAAATCCTACTTGGTCATAGTGTATTATCCTGGGGATGACTTTCTGTAATCTCGTTGCTAATATCTTATTTAAGATTTTTGCATCAATATTCATTAGGGAAATTTGTCTATAGTTTTCTTTCTCTGTTTTCACCCTACCTGGTTTAGCTATCAGCACCATATCTGTATCATAAAAGAAATTTGGTAGAACACCTTCTTTCCCTATGTTTTCAAATAGTTTGTATAGTATTGGAATTAATTGTTCTTTGAATGTTTGGTAGAATTCACATGTAAATCCATCTGGCCCTGGAGATTTTTTCTTAGGGAGTTGATTAACAGCTTGTTCTATTTCTTATTCTAAAATGGGGCTATTTAAATAATTTATTTCCTCTTCTGTTAACCTATTCAATCTATATTTTTGTAGATGTTCCTCCATTTCATTTACATTATCAAACTTACTGGCATAAAGTTGGGCAAAGTAACTCCTAATTATTGCTCTAATTTCCTCTTTATTGGTGGAAAGTTCTCCCTTATCATTTTTGAAACTAACAATTTGATTTTCCTCTTTCCTTTTTCTAATCAAATTAACTAAAGGCTTATTTTTTTTTTCAAAAAAAAACCTTAGTTTTATTTATTAATTCAATAGTTTTCTTATTTTCAATTTTATTAATCTCCCCTTTTATTTTCATAATTTTCACTTTGGTATTTAATTGAGGGTTTTTAATTTCCTCTTTTTTCTAGCTTTTTTAATTGTAAGCCCAATTCATTGACCTTCTCTTTCTCTATTTTATGCAAGTAAGCATCTAGAGATATGAAATTACCCCCTTATAACCACTTTGGCTGTATCTCACAAATTTTGGTATGTTGTCTCATTATTGTCATTCTCCTGAATGAAATTATTGTGTCTATGATTTGCTTCTTTCACCCATTCATTCTTTAGGATTAGATTATTTAATTTCTAATTAACTTTTGGTCTATTTTCTCCTGGCCTTATATTACATGTGATTTGTATTGCATCATGACCTGAAAAGGATGCATTTACTATTTCTGCCTTTCTGCATTGGATTTTGAAGTTTTTATGCCCTAATACATGGTCAATTTTTGTATAAATTCCATGAACCACTGAGAAAAAAGTAAACTCCTTTCTGTCTCCATTCAATTTTCTCCAAAGATTTATTATACCTAATGTTTCTAACATTTTGTTTACCTCCTTAACTTCTTTATTATTTATTTTGTTGTTTCATTTATCTAGTTCTGAGAGAGCAAAGTTGAGATGCCCCACTAGTATGCTTTTGATGTCTATTTCTTCTAGCATCTCTAAATTTCTCCTCTAGGAATTTGGATGCTATACTACTTGGTGCATATATGTTTAGTATTGATAATGCTTCATTATCTATGGTACCCTTTAGTAAAATATAGTTTCCTTTCTTATCTCTTTTAATTAGATCTTTGCTTTTACTTGAACTAAGGATTGCTACCCCTGCTTTTTTTTGTTCACCTGAAGCATAATAGATTCTGCTCCAGCCCTTTACCTTCAGTCTGTATGTGTCTCTATGTTTTAGATGTGTTTCTTATAAACAACATATTGTGGCATTCTGGCTTTTAATCCAGTCTGCTATCTACTTCTGTTTTATGGGAGAGTTCATCCCATTCACATTCACAGTTAAAATAACTAAATTTGTATTTCCTGCCATCTTATTTGCCCAAAGTTATATATTTCTCTTTCCTTTCCCCTTTCTCTCCCCCCCCAGTATTTTGTTTTTGATGACTACCTCCCTCTAACATTCCTCCTCCCTTTAGAACCCCTTCCCCTTTTTTACACCTTTCCCCTAATTCTTCTATTTTTCCTTCTATTAGTCCATCCCTTTCTTTTCCTCCTTTCCCTCCTACTTCCCTATAAGGAGGGACAAGTTAGTTTTTCTGTGAAACCAAATGTGCTGATATACTCTTTTAGATCCCAATCTGATCAGAGTAAGATTCACACAATGCTCATCACCCTCCCTTCTTTCCCTCAATTATATTAGGTTATCTATGTCTCTTCATGAGATTTTACCTTATTTTACCTCTTTTTTAAAAATTTTATCTCCTTTCCCCTTTTTTTCAGTATGATAGCCCTTCCACCTCTAGTTTCTTTTTCACAAAGTAAAATCAAATTATATCCCCATTCTTTAAGCATACCCATAGTAGAAATATAGTTCCCAAGAGTTCTTTCCTTTTTACTTTTTTTATGCTTCTCTTGAGTTCTGTGTTTGGAGGTCAAATTTTTTGTTCAGATCTGGTCTTTTCATTAGAAATAGGTGAAATTCTTTTGTATCATTGAATGACCATCTTCTTCCCTGGAAGATAATTCTCATTCTAGCTGGATAACTTATTCTTGGCTGTAATGCAAATTCCTTTGCCTTTCAGAATATCTGATTCCAGGCCTTTCGATCCTTTAATGTGGAAGCTGACAGATCTTGTGTGATTCTAATTACAGTTCCTCAATATTTTAATTGCTTCTTTCTAACTGCTTGCAATATCTTTTCCTTGGTGCAATAGTCCTGAAATTTAGCCTCAATATTCCTTGGGGTTTTAATTTTGGGGTGTCTCTTTCAGGAGGTGATCAGTGAATTCTTTCGATGGTGATTTTGCCTTCTGATTGTAAAACATCAGGGCAGTTTTCTTTCATGATTTCCTGGAAGGTAGCGTGTGGGTTCTTTTTTTCATCATGGTTTTCAGGGAGTCCAATAATCCTTATATTGTCTCTCCTAGATCTCTTTTCCAAGTCAGTTGTTTTTCCTAGGAGACATTTCATATTTTCTTCTATTTTTTCATTTTAAAAATTTTTGTTTGACTGATTCTTGAAGTCTTATTGAGGCATTCACTTCCATTTGTTCAGTTCTAATTTTTAAAGTTTTATTTTCTTTAGTTACCTTTTTTAGTTCCTTTTGTAACTGGCCAATTGAATTTTTTTATTCATTGCAGTCTTTTTCCATTTCACCATTTTTGTTTTTCAATGAGTTGGTGTCTTTTTCATATCTTTTTTGTAGGGCATTATATTCTTCTTCCACTAATCTCAGTTCATTTCCCCATTTTTCTTCTCTCTTTTGAGACTCTTTATGCAATCTTCCAGGTAAGTCTTGTGAAATGGGGACCAATTCTTGTCTCTCTTTGTGGCTTCCTCTGAAGTTGCTTTCCCTTTAGGAGCCTCAGGATCTGAGGTCTGCACTTCTTTCTCTCCATAAAAGCTATGTTGATAGCTCTCTTCTGTTTCTTACTCATTTTTTAAGAGCTTGAGGTCTGTTTAAAGCAGAGGAGCAGCAAATGCTTCAATTTGCCCTGGGGCAGTTTCACTGGTTGACTTCCATGCTGGGCTGGCCATGTTAGCTCCTCAGTTCTCAATGGTTTTCAATCTACCTTTTACAAAAGGCAGATCTGCCAAAGCACCTGCCCACAACCAGAGCAAAGTGGCCCAAGTGTCTCCCAGGGACTTAGAATCCACCACGCTCTGTCCCAGCCCTGGTCTCCTGCCCTGGCTGCGCACTGCCAACTGAACTCTGCAAACCGCCCAATCCCCTGTCTATCTGAAACAGACCTGCTCTGGAGCTCTTCCAAGGTAACTTTTGCTGGAAATGTGTTGTACTCCAAGTATTGGGGGAGCTTTCATTACAGAACCAGTTCAGAGGCTCAATCTGCTGTTGGTTTGAGAGAAGATCAGAGGAGGTCAACAGAGAGTTGTGTTTGCACTCTGCCATCTTGGCCCCACCCCTCCAAGCTCTATATAGTACTTTTTTACATTTACAAAAACTTTACAAATAGAATTTCATTTGATCCTCCCAAAAATATTGTGAGGTAAATATAATTATCATCATTTCACCAATGAAGAAATTGAGGCACAGAGAGATTAAGTTACTTGCTTAATAAGCCAATAAGTTCCAAGGCAGGATTTGAAGTCAAATATTCCTGATTACAAGTCCCAAGTTCTATCCACTTCACCACCTGGCTGCTTCCTGTCTTTCAAAGTTTGTTCACATGTATTTGACCATCAATGTCTAGCTTTGCAAATTTGAGTCATTTGGCATTTCTTATACTTCTGCCTCTTTAATATTCCATTGATGAGTGATGTATTCAGGGCATTAGCAATGGCAGTGTAACTTTGTTTTTGTTTTTTTTTAAATAAATTTACAATGTTCCTGTTTATGGATGACAGTGCTGTTTGCATCAAGCTCCAGAAAGAGCCTCTGAAAGAGATCTGTAATATTCCAATTGTTCAGTGATAAAAAAAGCCATCTACACCCAGAGAGAGACCTGTGGGATTTGAGTGTGGACCACACCATAGCATTTTCACTCTTTCTATTGATGTTTGCTTGCATTTTATTTTCCTTCTCAGGTTTTTTTTTCTTTCTAGATACATTTTTTCCTATGCAGCAAGATAACTGTATAAATATGTATACATATGTTGGATTTGTCGTATATTTTAACATAGTTAACATGAATTGTCATCTGTCATCTAGGGGAGGAGGTGGGGGGGAAGGAGGGAAAAAATTGGAACAGAAAGTTTTGCAAGGGTCAATGTTGAAAAATTACCCATGCATATGTTTTGCAAATAAAAAGCTTTAATTAAAAAAAAACCAAATAAACAGTAATCCTAATAATTAAAAAAAAATGGAAAGAGATCTGTAATCACTCAAAGTATTTGGGCTTGTCCATACATAGAGAAAAAACCAAGTAGATGAAGAATAACTATTTCATTCAGAAAGACCCTAGAAAGCTTGTCCATCAGTATATTTATATGGGATGGACAGAACAAAGAGACAAATGAGAGTTCGGACCAAAGTTGAAAAGAAGGAAAACAAACTAGAATGCCTTTGGGAAATTACTCAGCTCTTTGACCAAATGTGAGAAAACAGAGGTCCATCTTTCTATTACTAACTTTAAATGTGTTGCTATATGTCAGTGAAATCACTAAGAGCAATGGATAGGTACACAACTGATGTGAGCTGCTGAGACATGCAACTAATGAGGAATTGTATGACAGTGGAAGATGGAAGGCTCATAGGTCTAGGATGATAGTAATGCCAGAATATTCTCCCAGCAGCTTCACAATTTCAGGAGGACAACAACAAAAGGCCTCTGAGCCTTTTGGACCCCTAAGGATAAAGGCAAGAGTTATCTAGAATAGGCATGGAGATAGGTTGCAATCTATTGAATAAAATCATGGATCTATTTGAACATTTAGCCAAAAAAAGTTCTTTCTTTGTGAAGAGGGCGTGGCCAACTAAGGAATGCTTCTGTCTTCTTTAGGTCAGTGCTCATAGCTCTTTGAAAGAATATGTAATCTGCTTACACAGTGAGGCTCTGAAAAATTAGCACCTGTCAATGAACAACTTCAGAGAGACCATTTTCTCTTCCTGATACAGCACCTTCATCAATTTCTCTTCATGTTCTTTTAGTGTCTTTCTAAAAATGAGAGCATCTTAGACCTGCCAGCATCACAGGTAGCCAGTATTTCTAGGTAATTCATGTGACCATTAGCTGTAAGAAAGCACCAGATTCCTTTAAGATGCCTTGCAATATATACTTAAACTGATAAAAATTCTTCAGAGTAGATGAAAGCAGTCTCCTCCTTGTTTCTTGTCAAACAAATCCAATGGCACTTACTAAAAAAGGCTAAGACTGAGAACCAATAGTTGCATAGTAGACCATCCAGAGCATCTTGTAAGATGTAATATTCTACTGTTGTTTCTTCCAGATGTTTACATGTTTTTGTATTTATCCATTTTTCTTCTAATCCTGGAGTCACTAAAGCCAAATTTCTCAGAATCTGCTTCTGAGTTTTAAAAAGCCTGTGTTCTTAAGATATTAATTATGCTTGACTCTTTTTGGGGAGAGATGGGGACAGGTTTTTAAAAAGTCAAGTGAATAGTCAGATGTAAGGATGTGTAGCTCTCATGTTCCAATTCAATATTTATATTATACTACTTGTCTAGATTTGATTCTGATTAACAGGTGATACTCCAGTAATGGTGGATATGCCATTGTATCCATAATTCTGTTAGTATTATCAACTTCCTCTGGAAACTTCAAGTTCACACTGATATCCTGATAAAGGAAATTTTTGTCATTCAATCTTTTTAGTCCAAGCCTTTCCAAAGACTAAAAAGGTACTTTTCTCAAATGCCTCTCATCAAAAGGAAAAATTACCCCAGTAACTTGAAATATGCTCCCAAAGACAGCAGTGCGGTCCATATTCTCAATACTGATCATTGCCTTTGTGTGGGGTTCTATGAACCAAGATGGAATAAATCTACAAGGAATTGACAAAGACTTTATTATTATTATTCTGGGATATTACTATTTTGAGGCCTGTGGTGACCTCCTCTCTAGTCCTATCTCCTTTTCCCAATGTTCATTATTTGGAAATCATTGTATGTTCTTCCAGGTTATAGTTGTAGCAAAGGATAGTATTACTTTCCCAGATTACTTTTGACTCACTATCTACAGGCACACTTTCCTGCTTTACTTCCAAGGCCCACACATGAGATCTTTTTGTACCTATCAAAACCAATCCTTCCTGAGCTGAACCTTCTTTGTATAGGTACTATGGACAATCATCTCTAAGCATTTGCATCACTTCAGCTAACTATAAGGTAGTGGTATCCATGTCTCAAAAGCAGTAATATGCTAGTACAGCACATGGTTGTGTATCAGACCTCCAGATATTTGCTGATCTAACCTTACTGACTTTATCAGCTGCTTTGGCATCTGTTATTGTCTCTGTAATCAGGAATCTAATCAAATTAAATCAGGGATTTTTTCCCCTTTGAACTGAACAATAGAACTGATAAGTATAATACATACTTCTAGAGGATTTTTACCACCACCATATTGCATCTTATCTTTTGCAGTTCTATTTGCCATGTGTTTATGAGCTGTATAATCTTTAGATTCTGCACTAAGCAAAGAACTGTTCCTTAAAGGCTCTCTATCATATCTACTCCTCTTTTCTGACTCTGGTATCTGCCATTGCTGTAGTATATTCAATCTAAATTAATCCAATAAATATTTATTAAGTGCCTATTATGTGCTGGTCACATAATAAAAAAGATACACTGTCCTTAAAGAATTCACAATTTAATGGATTCAGACAACACACAAAAAGAGGCAGGAAAGTGTAGGAAGAAAAGGAAAAAGGCATATCCAGCATGTGGCATCTTTTTCCTTGCAGTTGAAACCAGGAAGAGCAGCAGATGCAGAATGGAATGATAAGAAAAGTTGGTTAAAAAAAAAAAAAAAGACATTGGGAAGAGTTTTGTACTTTTCTGTTTAGCCCTCTAATCAGAAGAAAAAGAATGAGGGTGGTAGTGTCAGTCAAGATTTGATTTAGCAGAGATGATGAGATTAGAAGTGATCAGTTTAATCTGACAGGGGCATGTTCTTTCCTTGAGTTGAAACCAGGCAGAGAAAGAGAATCAGAGTAGAGTATATTTATGTCTGGGTAAATGATAAGTGTTTAGTAAATGACTGGCTAAACTTAGCTTTCCAAGATTATTCCTTGGTGGAGAATAATTTCTGTACTGAGAAGATTTCTAACTTGGACCTATAGTATCTCTCTGACATAGGAAGCCTGGTTTATTTCTTATCTACTTAGGAAGTGTTCTTTTCAGAATTAAACATGACTTGAGATTTTGAGGAAAATCTCTATTCATGAAATATTCCATTTTATAAAGCAACTCTTAATTGGTATGTAAGAAAACAGCTTTTCAGAGAATAGAATGCAGCTTAATTTGCAAGCATCATTTTCTACTGTCAGTAAAACAGGAATTTGTGAATTACATGGTTTTGGTAATCCATGTAATATTTTTTAATATTATGGAACACTTCCTAAGTGATATGGTCTTCCTAGGAATTATGCAATCCTCTAGGTCTTAATTAATCATTTGTGTGTGTGTGTGTGTGTGTGCGTGTGTGTGTTCAAAGGAAATGTAATACATTTTTTAATACTCATAGACTCACCAATATACCATATCAATACAATCAAGAAAAAATGTTTTGCATAAGCAATATTTCTCTGAAAGCATTAGATTATGAGAAAAAATAATTTCCCTGTGAGACTAAGAAAAATATAATGGGAAATAATATGTGCATTATAATGTATAATGTAATATAATTATATATGTAAAAATAATGCAATAAAATGAGAAAGCAGCAGGATTTCTTTGGAATCAAAACTTCAACATTATAGTGGATAACTAGAAAGTATAAAGGTTCATATTAAATATGAAAATAAAAATGTAAGATGTATTTAAAAAGAGTTGAACTAATAATCTACTAAAAGTAGAGATAGTAGGAAATAATGAAATTTCCAAATTGAGGGAGGAGATGGAGTAGGGGTTGGGAGTAAAGGTAAAGATGTGAATGAAATGAAATAATGTGTAGGGAGAAGATCTTCAGGGGGAAAGAATCAACAAATTAAATCATGAAAAAAGACAAAAATTGGAAACCATTTAAAATACACAAGTGAAAAGTGAATAAGCATAAACATATTTAACATTAGATATCTGAAATATAAAGGTATAAGAAAAGTGAATGAGACAAAATTTTTCCTAGCTGGTACAGGAATTTGGACTAGGAATTAGCTTAAAACACAAAGCCTTCATTAAGATTGCAATTTTAAAAAGAAAAATAAAATAACTTTTCAAAAATTTAATTGCCAAGGACAAACCCCATGGGAAGCAATACTATCAACTCACACATGTAACACTACTATAAGATAAATCATCACAAAGAGAGGAGCTGCTTTCAGATCCTGCTTATTAAGTGTTTTAGTACCATGATAGGTAATACACTATGCATGACTAAAATGATTTCTTTTACTTATCAACATAATGATAGTTAAGACTGGAATCTATTCATCTCTTATGGGAACATAGGGATCTTCTTACCCTACCATCCTCAGGAAAACTAAAGGGGAAAGGAAATAGCATTTCCCCTTTCTTTAAAATTCTTCCTAAATCTTGCCATAAGCTCCTATCACTGACCACATAATTCAGTATTAGCAATCAACCTTTATATACACATGTGCACATGCCTGTGTATACACACACACACACACAGAGGTAATATCTGCACTGTGTCAGCAGGATTTTGCCAGAATAACAAAAATTTAAGTACTAGCTGCTTTTCACTTTTAGCTGAAGAGAGTAGAGATAACCTGGGTTTCCCCTTTTCTCTTCTAAAAAAAAAATAAAATCTTGCAACAGTCCATTCAAGGTTTTAAGCTTTTAGTAAGTACCCTCTAAGAGGCAATAAGGAGCCTCACATGGTGGCATACTCATGTAATTCCTGATACTGGCCTTCAAGCAGCCATTGTACTTCCAAATTAGATGATCTAGAAGACCAGTTTCAAAAACAAAAAGCTACACTGTAAGTTATTTTATGCCAGAAACACTGGTGCATAATTATAATTCCAGGACATTATAGCTGGAAAGAAGTCCAACTCTTTATTTTTTGCAGTTTAAGAAAGAAATCTCCAAAGAGAGGAAATGATTAAGTTAGTTGATTTTAGAACATAGGTCTCGATGTTGAGTTATTTATATCATGCTGCTTCTAAATGAGCATACTTTCCCACCTTACACACAGTTAAGTTTATAGCAGCAGCTATTACTTATACAGCCAGTCATTACATAAGACTATTTTTTAGATTCATTAGTTAACTGGAAACTTTTAATTGAAAGAGATTTGCTTTTTCGGACAGCTTACATGCCTGCCTAATCTATTTAATTCATTATTTGATAGTCCTCAAGTATACCACATTTTTTAAAGTTATGTTTAAGAATATCTATAAAATATTTTTCTCACTTAAAACACATCTTGCATTCATATATGTATGTAGGGTATATACCATGATGACCACTGTTTCAATGATTGATGGATTTCAGCAAAGGACCTAATTGGTGATTTTGGTTTTGTTTTATTTTTTATTTTTTTCTTAATTAAAAAAAATTACAAAACATATGCATGGGTAATTTTTCAACATTGATCCTTGCAAAACCTGTTGTTCCATATTTTCCTCTCTTTCCCCCCACCCCCTCTCCTAGATGGCAGGTAGTTTAATACGTTATGTATGTTAAAATATATATTAAACCGAATATATGTATACATATTTATATAGTTATCTTGCTGCACAAGAAAAATCAGATCAAGAAGAAAAAAAAAAACCCAAAGAAAATGCAAGCAAACAACCACAGAAAGAGTGAAAATGCTATGTTGTGGTCCACATTCAGTTTCCACAGTCCTCTCTCTGGGTGTAGATGGCTCTATTCATCACTGAACAATTGGAACGAGTT
This sequence comes from Myrmecobius fasciatus, assembly GCA_023553655.1. Lineage (NCBI taxonomy): Eukaryota > Metazoa > Chordata > Mammalia > Dasyuromorphia > Myrmecobiidae > Myrmecobius > Myrmecobius fasciatus. The sequence goes on from JAJPUD010007019.1 coordinate 91,830, forward strand.
TGAAGCATCTCATTGTTGAAGAGTGCCACGTCCATCAGAACTGATCATCATATAGTCTTGCTGTTACTATGTACAACAATCTACTGGTTCTGCACATTTCACATAGCATCACTAATTGGTGATTTTGCCTTGCCATCAAGATGAATGAAAAGCCCAACAGCATACTTTCTGGGTAATTAATAATTTAATTAGGCTAGGAAATAATAAATTGATGGTCTATGGTCTTTCTCTAAAAAGACAAAGACCATGGAGATCATAAAATGTTTAGATATTTTTGGAAAACAGGATGCCCCTGATTAGTAAACAAAGATGGGGTGGGCTTACTGAGGAGGTAGGCTAAAAGTCTTCAGTTTCTCCTGCTGAGAACTAACTTGATCACAAAGTACTTTGGACAAAGGAATCCATCTCTACCAGACCACTCCAGCTGAACAAAGGTGGAAATGAGCATAATGCTTTTAGGGCCGGTATTCACCTACATTTTAATTTTCTCTCTGCATTTTAATCAGAAATAAATTCTCCTAGTTGGGTGAGGTCCTGCCCAAGATTGAGGGGAATATTCTGGAAAATTGGACCAGTTAGTCCTGTCTTTCAGAAAATGACTGGTCTCTGAATGAGGAAATAGAAAGGAAAAAAAACTAAATCCTAATTTGGTTATCAAATATAGTAGGGAAAAAATAATTTCTCTTACCATACAATCTTCATGATGTAAGCATCTTGTGTATGCTTGTGATTGTGAAAATACAAGTCACTCAATTTAGTTTCTACTATAATTTAAATAGACCCAGAGCTTAGCACAGAGCCTAGGACACCATAGAACCTTAATACTTGACTGATCTTCAATCAGTCAAAATTTATTAAGTTTTTACTATGTGCTAGGCCCTGTGCTAAGTAATACAAAGAAAGATAAAAGATGGTCCTATTTTCAAGGAGCTCACAGTCTAACGGGAGAAAACATAAAAACAACTATGTACAGAACAGCTATAAATAGAATAAATTGGAAATTCTTAACAGAAGAAAGATATGGTAATCAGGGAGACACAGATGAGGAGAAAGGGTATTTCAAGTAGATGGGAAAGCCAGCAAATATGCTCAGAGTCCAGAGATGGAGTATTTTCTTTCAGACCAACAAGGAGGGCAGTATCATGGCATTGTGGAGTAAGTGGAGAAGGCAGGCAGGGTAAAGTGTAAAAACATTGGCAAGAAGGGGTGGGATAGGTTCTAAAAGAATTCAAATCCAGAGTTTTTTCTATTTCATCATTAGTTATAAGAGAGCAAATAAAGCTCACTGAGAAGGATGGTTTGATGGCTAAGTGGAATTTAGAATGGAATGGGGAAAGACATAAAGCAAGATTAACCAGTAAACTATTGCAACAGTCCTGGTGTAAACTGATGGGGAGACTGTACCAAAATAATGGCAAAGTCAAAAGAGAGAAGGGGGAATATGGAAGAGATATTACAAAGTTTTTTTTTTTTTTTTTTCTGAAGCAATTGGGGTTAAGTGACTTGCCCAGGGTCACACAGATAGGAAGTGTTAAGTGTCTTAGACCACACTTGAACTCAGGTCCTCCTGACTTCAGGGCTGGTGCTCTATCCACCTAGTTGTACCTACAAAGTGAAAATTAATAGATGTTGGCAATAGATTGGATATGGGAGGGCAATACCTAGGAGGATGGGAGAAAAATATCTAGGTTGTAAGCCTGGGTGACTGGGAAGATGGTGGTACCTCAAAAGCAATAGGGAAGCTAGGAAAAGAGGAGTTTGGGTGAGGAGTCAATTGAGTTCAGCTTTGGACATTTTATGTTTATTTGTGGGGCATTTAGTTCAAATATTTGACAGTTGGAGATAATTTGAAAATCATTAATATAAGGATGATAATTTAATTCATACGGAGTTGGTAAGATCATCCAGTGAAGTAGTAACAGAGAAACAGAGCTCTGTGGAACATCTATATAGTTAGTGAGTATAATCTGGATGATTATATCCAGCTAGATGTTGGATTCAGCAAAGGAGATTGAGAGTAAATAGGGAAGAAAATCAGGAAAAACAAAACAAAACAAAACCATAGTGTCCTGAAAACCTAGAGAAAGGTATTAAGAAGAGGGTGATTGACAAACGTTAAATGCTAAGATTTGGTCAAGAAAGATGAGAATTTGAAAAGGCTATTAAATTTTTTTTTAAAATTTATTTATTTATTTATTTGTTTTTTTGCTGAGGCAATTGGGGTTAAGTGACTTGCCCAGGGTCACACAGCTGTTACGTGTCTGAGACCACATTTGAACTCAGGTCCTCCTGACTTCAGGGCTGGTGCTCTATCCACTGCGCCACCTAGCTGCCCCATAGGCTATTAAATTTGATAAGAGAATTAAAGTAGACAAAGGACAGTGGCAGAAGGCATTTGCATGATGTGAGCTGATACAAGATTTAAGGGAATTTTAGGTGGATACTTCAATTTTTTATTTTTTTAATGAATAGAATTTAAATAGTGAATTTCAAATAGAAGGCAATATTCTCAGCTGAGATGGGGGGAGGAGGGACCACAGATTTGGAATAGCTGCTGTACTGTAAATGGGACAGTGGAATGATTAGGGAGGAGTAAAAGCACTGCCTTGTAGCAGTGAGGGCCCAAATAAAGTTATACAACAAATTTGTAGCAGACCCAGGCAGTATGATTTCATGATTTTCTCCAACTTCATTCAGCAGGAGATATGTAGGAGCACAAGTGAATGGTGGGAGTGATCCAAGGCTGAGAAAGTGCAGGACAAATTTGGCAATAGCCTAAGGAAATAAGAGGCTCAAAAAGAAAAATATGTAATTTAACTAGTTCACCATGGCATCAAAATGGGGAGGGAGGAGAGGTCTAACCAGTGTAGGGATACTGGTCTAGAAAATGTAAGTGAGGAGTTGAGAGATTAGAAGTCATGATGTAGACTAAGAACTCAGTTTGGGAATGCCAGGCAGAGGAAGAGGTAGAATGAAAACACAGTATGATCACATAAGATTTTTAAAAGTTCATGAGCATGGAAATGGCATATTTGTGAGTGATGACAAATCTTTATCCGGATAATTACACTAGCTCATTTACAGAACACACATTAACCTCTTAAATCTGGAGGTTTTCATTATTCTTTGATCGCAATATTTCTACATTAGAAGATCCTCAAGAAACCAAAGTGTTGGTATAAATTAGGCATCATGAAGATTAGCCAGGACAGAGAAGACAATTTGGCGTAAGGAACTGAGTTAAGACAATGGACATGTTCTCCATTCAACCAAAAACATTAAAAAAAAAAATGGTCTTAATATTGAAGCATGAGAGACATAGTAGACTTTAAAATTTTTGATCTATTAGAATTTCATCTAAGTCAAACATTTTCAAAATTATCACTGTTATTTTGAGGAATCATCACAAAATATGTCATATATGATCATACACATCACTTACCAGTTCTGATGATTTACTTCCATCTTTCAGCAACATCAAATTGGTATGATGCCATGAAAAGCCTTGAATATGAGTTATGGCACCCAGAGATGGATAAGAATATTATTAGTATTTGATAAGGTTGAACTAAAACATATTATCAATGAAGATTATCAAGTTTTCATTAGATTTTTAAAAAGGAAACACAATATATTTCTGGGATGATTTAGGTGAGAAACCTGGAAAGAAATAATTTTATGGTCCTTTCTATTCATATGGTCCTATGAAAAATGGAGCGATAAAAAATAAATTCATTTACTGAATATAAAATAGCAACAGAATATTTTTCTTTCAAAATATGCAAGTAACCATAAAAGACCAGTTTGATTTTTAAACTAAAATGTTAAGCAATAAGTCACAAATTTCGGGAAATTTGAACTTTTTTAATTTTCAGATTTACCTTTTCAAAAATAAACAATTAAAATGGTTCCAACAAAAACACCCCACTTCGGTATCTAAATTATTCATTACAAAGTGTAATTGGGAGGAGCTAAATCACAGAATTTAAAGCTGAAAGGAACCTCAGAGATCACTCCCCTTATTTTACAGATAGGAAACTGAGGCCTAAGATAACTTAGTACCTGAGGCTAAATGTTGGAAACTAAGAAAGGGTGGACAGATTTTAACTCCGGCCACCTTGCTGGCAAATTCAGTATCATTTCCACAATTCCACATTTCCTAAAACTTATATCACCTAATTTGATGATAGATGTGTTGACCTATAGGGCCATCTTTTCATTTTTACTTCTGTATAACGAAAAGTACAATTATAGAAGAAATGACTTTTTAAATCTATAACTTCACTTTGTTGAACTTTAAAAGGTTCATATTTAACAACGAATTATTTTAACATTCTAAAACAACTATGTTTTTATAAAGTGCTTACACAAATTTTTTGAAATCTGTTAGTTTTTTTGTAAAAAAATTTATTTCTAAAAGTCACAGACAACTTTAAAAGCGACACAGACATTAATATTCAGGATACATGCGTGAGCAAAGAAAATTAGCATTGAGAACAAAAATGAACATAGTTAACTATTATTACAGTACTCTGAATATGAGAATACCACTAGGTCAGTTAGTTTTATTTCTCTCAGAAACCTATGATACTGTGCAATGAAATAAACCAGGGTTTAAGACAGCCACTTCATTATTTAATTTATTCTAATCAACAGGAGAGGGGAAAATAAGCTAAATCAAGTTAAATGTTACATTGGTCTAAATAAGATTTTTGATTGAAATTGTTATATTAAATGTATTTTATGATTGAATTTCTGAGGGCTTCAGGTGACTCCTACCACACCTAATTAATGGTATCTGAAACAAGTTAAAGCATAAAAAAACACCTTTAAAAGAATGCAAGTATGGAATCACATTTGAAAGACTTTGTGATTGTTTTTAGATTTCCCACTGTTAAATTTTATTCAATCAACATTTTTAGGTGAACATCTAAATTGGAAAATTTCAGTTATCACTTGCCCACGTTACTAGCTGTTGAAAACAGTGGCTGTTTTTTAATACACATCAAACACAATCTCAAATAGTTAACCAATTTATTATATTTCTAAGACAGAGCTTTTTCTTAAATGTTTCCTAGTCCTGTATAAATTAGGATTATAGGGAACATTTTCATCAACACCAAAAAACTTAAGAGAAGCGGCATTTGCAAAACATTTATCTGATGGTAGGAATTGATAAAAGAATATGGTTCTCTCTCAAACATAATCCTAAAGTTTCACCCTGCAAGAAAGTTACATAGTCCTTCAGTCTTGCTTTACCTACAAGTAATATTCTTTTCCAACAATCCATAAATTATTAATGGTAAGCATATAATGAATTCCTGGAAGACAGACTATATGTTAAGAGAAAACATTATTAACAGGTAAGCATGTCTTGAAGAATGCAGTTTGTAAATGAAACATTTAACAACCTTTTATGTATGCATAAAACTTACAAAATAGAAAAAAAAAGCTATTTTTTTTTTCCAATAGCATAGCATCACACTAACACTATTAAGTTAAGGTTGAAAGGATTTCTGTACAAAATGTCCATCATATCCCAAGGCAGCATGGGCCTCGTACGTTTCTATTTATTCTATCTAACACACCTCAACTATAGTTTCACTGATTTGAACCAGTTTTGGAAAGGCTAAATTGGGCAATCTGCCTTATAAACTATGAGACAAAGTTAAATAGTCTCAAAGACACAAAATGTCATAATCAGTAAAGAAATATTACCATTAAAGCCCTATGAGCAAGAAAAAGTGGGCAAGGGAAAGACCCCTGAGAATATGATCTCATGATCCTAACAGAAGATGGGATTATGCCCTTACATATAATGCGTATGGTAATATAGATAGGGGTTTGCTGAAATACACAAAGATATGATATATAAATGAAACTCATCAAATTAGTGATAATATAACCATAGAAAGAGAACTATGACCTAATATTGATAGTTTGCCTTCGGAGTAAATACTAAAATACAGAGAAAGGAAATAAGAAATATCTGAAATCAACAATCAGCTGATCCACCTATCCTCATTTTTTAAAACCTGAAATTAGTACTCGAAGTATTTTCTTAGTTTCTTGGATTTTAGTATCATTCTGGATACTAAAGCAAATATGACCCAACTGCCAGTGCCTTTCTAATATAAAAGTGTGTATTTTTGTTGGGAAAGATATTTAGTTCCTTAATTGGTGCCTTATCAACATTATACGGAGAATTTGCTGCATTAATTTGCCATAACTGTAGAAACAAACAAAACAAAAACAAAACAACAACCCAGTAGTCTAAGTTATATAAAGTAACTTTTAAAGACAGGCTAATTTTTTTTTAGAAGATTAGGAGAAAATACTTAGCATCTAAACTCAAATGAAGACCTAAAATGAAACTCAACTAGCGCCTTAAAGCATTTTCTCAGAAATTTAACCATGGAAAGTTGTGCCAAAAAATAAATCTAACACTTCTATTCATTTTGGCCTCATTTTTTATGAGCACAGCATCATGTGACATATTGTGATGTGTCTTTTTAAAGAAACCTTATAACCCTAAGTTACAAGGGACTGCCTCCACCATTGCTTTGTAACAAAAAAAAAAAAAGTTACAAGTAATTTTTATCTTGTATATGTTCAAGCAACAAATTATATATATATATGTATATATAAAGCACTTTTAAAAGCATACAATTTGGTTCTCCTGTGGTCTGGACTTGAAATCCATAAAAACTGTGCTATTTGCCTTACTGAGATAATAAGGGTCAGAACAAACTCATATCCTCAACATGGTAAACCCTTCAGCAGAAATGACAATCATTTCCCCCAAAACACTTATGCATGATGCTGCCAGAAGCCTACCTCTAAACAAGTATCTAGCCAGAATTTCTAGTTAGCTTCTTTTTATACTATAAACATGAAAGCACCAGAGTTAGTTTTTTCAAGAAAATCAAATAACACAAGTTTTCTTGTTCCTGGTCTATTTAACTTCATGAGATACACATGTTAAAATCATATGTAGCACAATTAAATGGATCACAATTTCTATCTGCAGTAACCTGACAGCATAGGCACAGAGGATTACTCCAACTTAGTACAATTAGACTTGCTGTTTAATTTTACTTAAGACATCAAACCCCAATTTCTATTTATCATTTAAGAGTGAATTTTAATGCAAAAAGAGTTTTGGAACCCAATGAACACATGCACAAGAAAGGGATGCTTGAAATTTGAACGTAGTTCAAAATCCAAAACAAGCATTCCTGGACACATTTATGAAATTCTGTTCATGTTAAGAGAGCAAAATCATTGTTACCACGTCTCACTATGAATTCTGGCTCTCACGAAAAAGTCTATTTGCTGATTTGAGGAAGGCGTGAAGAAGAGCAGGATAAAAGGACACTTAAGACAATTAAGTTTTAGCAAAGTGTAACTGAAATGGGACAATAAGAGCATTCACCTGTTCTGAACAATACAGAAGCTTATTTTATTCTATTAGAAGATAATCTAATCAGACCAAAAACCCCTCCAATAACTAAAAACAAAAAACTTAAACCATGAGCAGTATTCCTTGGCAGCAGTTTCAATTTCTTATGCTATTTTTCATTCTAAATATGTAAAGGAACTTCTTAAGGAACATGGTAAAAAGCAGGGCAGGACTTTCAATGCATAAACTTTTTAGGGGAAAACCATCAGTTTGAAGAAAAACCATCAGGCTTTAGATATTCTAGCACACTTTAAACTGAAGTTCCGTCTTACACCACCAGTGGCTAAATTATCAATAAGTTCTGCAGTGAGGTTGTCACTTCCGCAGCTATATACACATTGCAAAACTATTCTGTATCACATGATTTTAATGAAATAAATATAAAAATGAACCACACAATCAACACATAACTTTAATATTCCACGTCATTTGTCTTGTTCACAATTATGGTAACCTCCCTTGTCAACAATCTTGTGAGTTAAGGAGCTGATTCTCATTCTCATACCCATCAGGGAGGTAAGCTCTCCTTAGTTGGTCTGACTTAGGTATGGAGCCACCATTCTTCACATGGCGAGACAGAAAAGCTCGAACTGCTGGATGATCAGCTTTCTCAAGTGGGATGTTGGCTTCCAGGCACATTTTCACAAAGTCCTGGATAACACTGATTTTCTCTGTCTGCGCAGTACTGTTGCACTGAAGAGATGCTGTTAGAGGCCTTTGCTTCTTCCTTACATTCTGTTCTTCAAATTCTGCCTTTCTTTTGGTGTGAGTCTTGGACTTGAGGTGATCACTGATGGCAGACTTGCGAACATGATTAAGTACCACATTGCAAGAAGTGCAGAACAGTTTCCCTCCATCTTCATGCAACTCACCTCCAAACTCAGTGACACGATCCAAAGGAGTCACATACAAAGCAGTCTTGGAACGGTTTCGAGCAGGAGGAGATGTTACTACAAATCGCTCCATTCTGGTTTTCTATAAGGGTCTTTCAAAATAAGAGAAACAAATAGATAAGAGAGCAGGTCATTCTATGATTAACAACAAAAGCTATGGGGGTGAGGGGGAAGGAGAGAATCTCTAAAAGATTTAAGCTTTCCTAAAGAAACTTAATAAACTAGAAAAAATCAGATATACAAGAATAGGTATGACGGGAAAATTAGAGGCAAGTTATACTAACACATCAGCCAACATCTTCATTTTTTAAAGTTAACTAAAACAGAATCATAGTGTGAGAGAACAAGAGACCAAGCCAAGAAATATTCACCAAATTCTATAGCAAGTCAATCAAATGTTAATTAGTATGGACTACATTTTATTCCTATCTGAACCTAGATCTCTTCATCTTATTTTGCAACTTAAAAAAGCTTTGTTCCCGGTCATGATATATATTAAAGTTGGTTACAGTATTTTAAGGAGGATTATAGATAACCACATGAAGTCAAAAACAACTATTAGGAGGGTAAAAGGTAAAGTGAAGACAAATTTTAAACATCCAAAGTTGAGCTAAAAAGCTAAGTTTTGAAAACTTGAGAATAACAAAACATGATTACTTGATGAGTAAAATTAACAATAAGTTGTAGCTGTCTATATATCAATTGAGTAATAATTAACTAGAATTTATAAAATATTTTTAGGTTTGCAAATATATTATATAATAACAAAGCTAGGTAGTATTATGCCTACCATACAAAAAAGAAAAATGAGTATTTTAAAATTTGGCTAAAGTCACTGAAAAATTAAGTGCTAGCTTGTACTTAATTCTTTCCTGTCTAGGAATTCTTTCTACTATGCTGCCTTTTGGTTGATTCAGCATATTACTGGCCTGCACTTTACAGTCAAAACTACCCCTAGATAAAAATTTTGAATTAACTTTCAGTCATCATATTATTTTTTATCTGAAAAGCTATATATGTGTATATATAAAGGAGCAATGTGTTTGTCAGTTTATGGGAATTCTGATAAAAAAAGTCCTCCTGCACATGGAAACACTAAGTTCCATATTAGTTGCCCCAAGCACACTGAAGTTAAGTGACTTGCTCAGAGGTCTTAGTAACTTCAAAAGCCCAATCTATTATTCCTCTATTTCTATCTAAAAGGTTATAATTAAAAGTAAATACATTAACTCTCAAAATTAACTTCACTTAAAACAGGGATAATTAACCTGAGATCTACAAAGTCTTTTAAAAATAATTTCAAAATTAAAATTTTAAATGAAAAAATTTTTGAGAACAGTATTTTAGTATGATTAGTTTCTTCTGGAATTCTACATTATTTGTGCATTTAAAATATTATTATGAGAAGGGGTCCACAAGATTCACTATACTGCTAAATGGATCCATGACACACATAAAAATTAAGAATCCCTGACTTCAACCTTAAACTACATGTGAAAATTTCTTTTTTTATGGCAGTCAGTAAGTCTTTACAAGTGTACAACTGACTTGGCTTGCTACATATTCAGCTATTCACCTACCTGGAATTTGTAAAGGTAAGGAACAAAATTTTTTCCAGGTTGAGAGAATAAAATAAGTTAATATTTAAAAAGTGCTTTGCAAACCTCAAATGCATAACATTATTTCCATCAAAGATTTTAAAAATTAAAGATTGAGAACTGGCCTATATGGGAATTTGAAAAAAACAAAATTCTAAACATTACTAAATGCAAAATAAAGTTAACTGGGAAAATGCTATTTTCAAATTTAAATGTTTACCAAGTTAGTTTCCAGTTTTGTTGCCTTGACACTTAGCAGTGAAGGGTTCCCAATCTGAGAAAACAGAGGTGTCAAATCCAGGCACCCTCTGCCAGTTCCAAAAACAGAGTTGCTTTCAAATCAGTTTCTCAACAAGTGGTGGTACAGAAATGGTTTCTGGGCTTGCACCCTATTTTCGCTGGCGTACCTGGTAGTCATTCCCTTACTAGAGCAAAAAAAAAAAAAAAAAAAAAAAAAAAAAAAAAAAGAAAAAAAAGGGGGAGGGAGGGAAGGGAAAGAGGAAGTGGGAGTGAAAATAGAGATGCAAAAAAGTGTCAATAACCACTACCAAAACAAGTAGCTCAGAAACGAGTCCCCATAGGCACCAGCCTCCAGTCCGGATCCCAACAAGGGCGCACCCCATCCTTTTCTTAAATATATCCAATCCCTGCTCCGGATACTTTCTCCGGACCTCCCCTCCTCTCCTTGCCCCTCCCATACCCAGTTCCCAGTCCGAGTATTCCAGAAAGGAGGAATTGGGCATCCCCTTGGGAAACGGTATTCCCACCCTAAACCAGACGAGCGCTCCCGCCGGCGTCTCTACTTCCCCGCTCCGCGGGAGGGGGAAAGAGAGCAGGGAAGATTGGCGGGGAGGGGGGAGGGCAGCTTCCTCCTGGCCCCTCCCCCCGGCCCCTCGAGCCCAGACACCCCGCCACCACGAAGCCGACAGTTCCGGGTGGGGAGGGGGGGGGTCCGTGGCGGGGCGGCAGCAGCAGCCGCTGACAGGTTTGCCATCTTCCTTCCTCCCACAGTCAACGGCTCCCCCCCTCCCCCCACTCCCCCGCCAGATTCCGGGACAGAAGGCCCCGGGCCCGCAGCCCTCACCAACGGCCCGGCCCGCCCACAGCTTCCCCGCTGCTCGGTACCGTAGGATCAGGGCCGCCACTAGGGGAGGAGAACGAGAAGCAACCAGGAAGGGGGAGGAGGCGAAGGAGGTGGGAAAGGGAGAAGGAGGAGGACCAGTTGCCGCTGCCACCGTCGCCCGATCAAGCCCCGCGGCGGCCGCCGTGTCCCCCGCCGCGCCCCGTCCTCCTCCGCGGCCTATTGCGAAGCACGGTAGGCGGCCCCCAGCAACCGCCGTGAGGCGCTGTCCAACGGCTGGTCGGCGGGTCAGACGGACGGTGACTCCGACCAATGGTAGCTAGAGGGCGGGAGCCACGGTGACTGGCGGCGGGAAATGGCCAATACAGATTGGGGGCGGGGTGGGCGGAGCCGGAAGTAGGGCCCCGGCGGAGCAGCGCTTGTCCGGCTAGGGGGGAAAGAGGGGAGGGAATTTGAGGAGGAGGAGTAGGTTAGCAGCGGCAGCGACGGCTTCACTGGGGCTGGTACGCGCTGGGCTGCGAGAGCCTCATGGCGGAGGAAGAGAGCGACCAGGAGGCCGAGCGCCTCGGGGAAGAGCTTGAGGCGATCGTGGAGTCCCCTCGGGGCTCCGTCGCGTTCGGAGCCGGGGCCGGGGGCGATGGGGAAGGCAGCTGCGGCGCTGGAAGCAGCAGCAGCAGGATCAGCAGCCGGGATTACTGCCGTCGTTTCTGTCAGGTGAGGAGCAGCCATGGGCCGCTCTCCCGGCTGCTTGGGGTGGAGGAGTTAAGGAGGGACGCCTCCCATTTGACCTCCCTCTCTAGCCCTGTATTTTCTCTTCCTTCACCTTCCTCGGGTCCAGAGGGGTGCTTACGGCGCACGCTCCTCCCAGTGCTCCTGGGGGAGGGGGGGAGGGAACTAAGGCTTCTGGCGCCGAGCGGGGGGCGGGGTCGCGATGACCCCGCTACTCTAGGGGTGTAGAGGAGGTGAAGGGTTAGGGGGTGTTGCCCTTTGGCCCCATGGTCTTCTCCCTGGACGTCCACATACTCCTCCTTCCTCCCCTGTCTTATTCTCAGGTGCCCAGCTCCTGAGGTTTAAGTCAGTGCTTGCTTGAGACTGTCTCTTTTCCGGTGTTAACCATCCAGTCCTCTTCCCTGCCTCCTGCTTGTCCCACTCAAACACACCCCCATAACCTGTCTAAGTATTGCTTCTTCTTTGCCCCCTCTTTCCCACCTTGTGCTCCACTGTTTCGGGGTGGGTGACATGCCAACTCTCTGCTGCCCCCTCTCCTGTCATCTCTTCCCCTCCCCCGCAGTCAGGGTCTCCTGTCATTCCCTCCCTGACACCAGGCTGGGGCTTCTTTTCTCTTTTGCTCAGACCTTGAATCAATGTCTATGTTTTCTTTTGATTTTTTCCCTTCTTGTGGGAAATTGTCTTCCTTCTCCCCCTCCCCCCTATTTAACTTCCTACCACCGCCACCACCTCCTTATTCTATACTAATCCTGAAGAAAGTCCTTCTTTATTGTTCCAGTTCCGACTTCTTCCTTTATGTTGCAGTCATGATAGTGAAATAGTGTAGCGGCAGACAGAAAACTCTTTGCTTTTTTTTCAGCCTGTCACTGTATTTCAGTGTAGTTTCTAGTTTGGGGATTAAATTGAAACCTCCCTACTTCTAAAGAACTTACCTAAGAAAAAATTTAAGAGATACCGCTTAATAAAAATTTTACATTTCCACACAGCACCAAAGACCCTACTTCTGGCTCCTGTTTTCCATATTGCAAGTTTGAGGTTTTAAGAGATGCTGTTTGAAAAGACTTTTAGTCCATGTTTTTTACTCTTTGCTTTGGATTTTGCTCTCTTTTAAAGAAATAGGAATGAAAAGTAATAGTAAATAGTAGCCATTAAATTAATGGATATCCTATTAGCTGGCATTTGATTGTGTCATGTGTCATTCTGAATCTGGATGTTGTGGAGGGATCTAAGATAAGGTTGACTACCTCTTCTAAGTTTTAACTGTTTATTCATTGACTTTTTTTTTTTTTAGAATAAGTAGCTTGTGGGTAGTAATTGTTTTGACCTGAAGATGGGCCCCACTGTTGATTGGCACTGAAAACAAAAGTGTTGTGACTTGAAAATACTTTAAAAAAAAATCTTAGTGTTTCTCTGAAGTAGACTTAAAAAATCTCTATCTTTAGTGCTCTTTTCACTATTATTAACCATCTACAAACCAGGTAATCAGAGTGGAAGCTATAATCTATTCCTGAAATCGATGTTACAAATGATCTTTGACTACCTTGACTTTAAAGAAAACTGATACATTTAGAACTATTGTTTAGTGTTAAAAGCCTAATTCTGTAGCTTTTTTTGTTTTTACATTTTTCCCCCATCCATATAATAAGTTGCATTTCATTTTATGTTATATTTATTTTTTGATACTGTCACCTTTTAATGTAGAACTTAGTTGTTTCAGAGGAGTATTTTTGAAATATTTACATTATTTTTAAATTTTGCTTCTTGTCGTGTTCCATAACTACTTGTGGAATTAACTAATTAGTAAAACCAAAATAAATATGAACAAGAAAAACAGGGAAAAGGATCTATCCCAGGTTGTAAAATTGCAACACATCAAGATATGCTTCATTGTATCAGAAAGTTTTATTACAGACTTGCTATTTTTACAAAATGCTAGAACTCATTTTTTAAATCTAATTGTGGAATCTATTCTTTTGAGCCTGTTTAAATATTTTGATTGTTGTTTCATTATAATTGGTTATATACATAAATCCTATGTATTTTAGAACTTGAAGAATGGAGAAAAGAATAAGTATTTATATAGCACCATTCCCTCATTTGATTTTCAACAACCCCATGAGATGAGTTCTATCCCTATTTTCTAGTTGAGGAAAACTGAAGCAAATGTAGGTCAAGAGACCTTCCCAGAGTCACATAGTAAATATATGTCTAAATTTGAACTGTCTGTAGTCCTCTTTACACTAAACTGCCTCTATATATAGGCTTTACACTTCAATTAAAAGATTTGCTTTATAAAAAAAAAAAAAGGTCTTTGCTGAATTTTACTCTGTAGCAAACAAGTTTTAGTGTAGTTATCTTAAATTTCTCGATGCTAATTGGCATGAGTAAGGGGGTAGTGAATTTTATATATGTATGTATAAAATTCAAAGCAGTAGTCCAAAATGCAAGTTTACTTTTAGAATTATTTTTCTTAAACTGTTAAGTTCCCATTTGTTAAGCAGGCTGAGTTATCTATGAATAATCTGCAAGATAGTTAATATGCATGTAGGGAATTAATTTTGAAATTATTCATTGTACCTGTATGGTCTTGCAGAACTGAAAATATAGAAAGACTTCAAGTAAACTTTGAGAGGAGTAGAAATAGTGAATGAAACTGTGACAGCTGGTTTTAAAAGTGGAGAGAAGCATTAGTATAGAGGAGGGGTTATTAACTTTTGTGTGTGTCGTGGTACATTTTGGTTGTGATGAATTTTGTAGATAAAATATATAGAAATGCAAAGGAAATCAGTTATAATGAAATGTAGTTGTCATACTTTGTGCACCAGATTAACTTTTTGGTTAAAATATCAAAACTAGCCTTGCATTTTCTGCCTTAAGCAATAATAAAGCTTATTATAGATAATACATTACACTAACCATTATTTAATGAAATAATTCTCTTTAACAATTACACCATTCCTCCTACCCGTGTGACCCTGGACAAGTCACTTAACCCCAATTGCCTCTGCAAAAAAAAAAAAAATTACAGCATTCTCCAATAGTTCTCAAAGTAGAGTTAAAGACCCTTAGAGTTCTGTGACTTTCTGGATGGGATGGAATTAGGATATAGAAAATGATTTTATGACATTACTATTGAACTGAAAGCTGTATGAAATGGATGAGTTAGCCATGTTCATCATTATTATATCTTGAAAATCCCCTTTTCTTGACATTCCATCACTGCCAGTCTTTAAAATTGGCTTCAGTTCCAGAAGGAAGACTAGGAATACAGAATTTATGAATAAATGTCATGGATGCAAAAAGAAATGGAGGATTTATGTGTGTGGATGGCTGAAAAGGTTTGTGGGAGTACCCTTGGATTTTTGGATAAAGAAGTTTGGTAACATTGCATTTTAACTATTTAAAAGAAGAAAATTAATAGTTCCATTAGTATATAATCAAGGGAATGCTGGT
Organism: Myrmecobius fasciatus; assembly: GCA_023553655.1. NCBI lineage: Eukaryota > Metazoa > Chordata > Mammalia > Dasyuromorphia > Myrmecobiidae > Myrmecobius > Myrmecobius fasciatus. The sequence goes on from JAJPUD010007019.1 coordinate 107,046, forward strand.
AATGTTGAACAACTGATTGGAGGTGGGATGGAGTATATATATATGATATTTAATTTTCTTCACTTTGTTAAGTCTAAATAATTTTTAAAGTACTTTAAATAAAACCCTGATTCATAGCCTTTTCTGATTTCTGAGATGTAAATGATCACACTGAAAAATATAACAATCTACTGTTTTGAGTTGGTTGCAGCTTACTCTTGGAAGTAAGTGCTATGTTTCTTCTGTCTTTCTTGTGTGACTCAATAGATAAGAATTTTGGAGCAGGAGGAGGAAAGAATTGAGTTTAGATGTGGCCTCACATACCACCTGGGCAAGGCACTTAACCCCAGGTTGCCTCGGTTTCCTCATCTGTAAAATGGGAGTAATAATAGCAATTAACTTCAAAAGTTGTTGTGTAGATAAAATAAGGTAATGCAGTAAATCTTCAACTTCCACAAGGGCAATGTTTATAGAAAATTGCAAAAAACTAAGAAAGGAATCTTGACACATTAAACTTATAGTAATAGGGACTTGGGTAACTGCAACCACCAGAAACTGATCTTTTGCTAGAGATTGCTGAAAATATACTTTTCTGCATATAATACTTTATAGCAAAATATTAATTCTGATAATATGCCCTTTTCCTTAGACAGAAAGCATGAAATAACCCATAAAATTGGTAACATTGAAAACATTTTCTTGGGGGCAGCTAGATGTCTTCCTAGCTATGTGACCTTGGGCAAGTCACTTAACCCCAATTGCCTCAGCAAAAAAACAAACAAAAAATTTTCTTTCATGTCCAAGAATTTTGTGGCCTTTTATGCTAATATTGCAATTTTAAAATTATTTCAGACAGTATATTCACTTTTCATTACACAAAATCTATAGTACCATACATACTTTCTTTTTGCGAATATAATAAATTGTTGATTTGTTAACATCAAATTTCTGACTTACTGCCAACATTTCAGTTTGAAGTATGCCTGGCTCACAGCTTTATTTTCTTACTGAGCTGCATCACTGATTTTGCATGATTGTGCTTAGAGCCCAAAGGATTTGCACAACACTTTGGGGGCATAAATGCAGCACAAAACTTGATTTTTAAGAGCAAACAATGAAAATATGCCATGAATGCATGAGGAACACTTTATAATGGTAAAGTGAACAAGACCTAGTAGGATGCCAGCTGCTCCACAAATGGTTGGTGCACTTCATTTTTTTCTCTCTTGCACATAGCTGGGAATGTGCAAGATTGACAGTTTGAAAACAAAAATGAAGTTACTAATAAATCACATGACTACTTGGAGTTCTATTGAGGACTGACTTTATAAAGTACTTTGCAAACCTTAAAGTACTATGTAAATGATAGCTATTATTATTGTATATTTGGGGGTTCTTGTCTTAAGGTTGTAATCTTCTACCTAAGTTTGATTACTATAATGAATAAGTTGACATTGCATTATAAGTTCTGAAAGGATTGTGTAGTTTTGTCCCAAACTTCTTTTCTCCCGCCCTACATAGCTAGTATAGTAAATTACATATAGGTGTTTAATAAATGTTTGTTTATAAATTTGATGTTTATTAAAATGGACTTCTTAATCATTTCTTCCCAGATAACAATTGCATAATACTTAGGACCTTTTCATATCTTCTTGCTTATAAAGTAACTTTATAAGTACGTTAACATAAGTTAATATCATTTTGTCATTAATTAAAATTTAGAGAAAATATAAGTACTGAAAAATGCCCTTTTAATTTAAATGGAAAAATTCATTGCCCCCTATTAAAGGTTAGCATCCAATGATGGAGAATTCAAAGATGCTGAATCATTTAACATTCATATATGTAACTATTTGAATATTTATAGGAATAGCACCTGTATATATTTATCCCTTCATCAAGAAAAGGAAAATTAACTAAGGCATGTGTTTGTGTTTGTGTGTGTGTGTGTACATATATATATATGTGTGTATATATATTTATACTTATATTTATATATATATATATACACACACTCTATAATACAGACTTTACTTTGGTATTGTATATTTGCTTTATGCTTAAGGTGTTAACTCTGCAAACTTTAGGATTGATTTGTGTAAATAAGTAGCTTACATAAAATTGAAATAAAATCCAGAATACTAGGTAATATAAGGAAGGTAAAAATTTTTCTATTTATTGACATGAGGACATGTTTCCTGACTTTCAAAGAAATCACTTCATTTCTTGAACAGTTTATGTTTGATATTCTTTATTACATGTATAGCATAATCTTGTTAGCATCTTTCTTAATCTCAAAGGATTAAATAATCTGTGTAGACTATGAATTAAAAAAATAGCTTTGTGTACATATAATACATATTTTCAACATTGTGTTTTTTAAAAATTTTAATGACTTACCAGAAGTATGTACACAGTTTCAGTTAATATTCTAAGGGATAAGAGAGAAGGATTGTAAACTCTAGTGAATTTGTTTTACTCCTGTTGACTTCCTAGTGGCAGATACCTGAAGATATCCCACTACCTCATAGAAATGCTTGCTCTATATAGAAGTAACTAGTCCAGCAGATGTGACTGGTAAATACAAACACTTATGAAAAGAAATTACTGAATTTTAAAGCTAGGAATGATCTTAAAAAGTAGCTAATCTACCTTCTTTTATTTTCTAGTTGAAAAAATTAAATGTACTTAGCAATAAATAATAAATCAGTGTTGTAGAGTCAAGACTAGAATCCAGGTCTCAGATCTTATTTATCAGTAATGTAGAGCTATAGAAACTGAGGAGTAGAAAAGTATTAATAACTTACTTAGGACAATTGCCTGTTTGCTGTATCTTTGGCTTATTTTGTTTATCTTTTAGGATTTGAAAATTTTGACTTGCATCTTTATAAAGCAATCTTTACAGTTTTCAAGGGAAAAAAAGCAAATGGAAAGTGAAAGATAATTCATTGCCCTAAAGTATTGGTTTCACTCTAGAGACTCTGGAATGATTATGAAGGCACCTTTGCAGAGGTTTCTCCCCCCAAAAATCTCAGTATATCTACCATGGGTATGTTTTTAGCCACATACAGATGGGGTGAAATCATACCTCAGCATTTTTGGACAGAGTTACTTTAACACTTGATGAATTAGGAAATACTACTGATATAGTTTGTTTCGATTTAAAAAATATATATATATAGTTTTATTGTTGACTTTTAAAAATAAACCACTTCCATATATATCCCCTTTAAGATTAAAAAAGGAAAAAAGCTAGGTGTAATGGCACTTGCCTAAAGTCCCCACAAGAGGGAAGACAAGGGAAAGAGAATAAACTTAACGGATGTCCAGAGCTCTGAACTATAATAGAATTTGTCAGTCAGAGCATCAGATAAAGGCACTAAGTCATGTGTACTAATATTTCGAATTCTAAGACTAAGGAAGAACCAACCTTTGCCAAATTAGAAATAGAGTAAGTCAAATTTCTTGTGCTGATCAATAATGGAAGTGGGCTCTTGGATGATTGGTGGAGTTATAGCCTGGGTGAAATAGAGGACACCTCATCTCCAAAAATAAAGGAGGGGAAAAAAAAGTTCAGCAAAACCAACATGTTAGCTGAATTGGGAAGCATATGTTACATTCCCTACTTACAGTGAAAAAAGGAGGTTGTGTATTTTCAAACTCTTGAGGGCTAGTTTTGGCCCTTATACTTGTATGGCATCCAAATGTTATTTTTTCCATTTCCATTGTTGTCATTTTATACTGAATTGTGGGAATCAGATGAGATAATATATGCAAGGCATAAAGCACTATATAAATGTTATATTTATTGTTCTCTTTGTTCTATTTGAGTATGTCTTAATACTTCTCAGTTCTTTATAGTTATATTTCTTGTAGCATAGCAATAATAATTACTTTGTTATAGTATTATATATAATTTATATTATGTATTAATTTAATGTGCCACAATTTATTTAGCCATTGCTCATTTGGACACCTATTTTGTTTTTAACATTTTACTACTTCAAAAGTTCCTTTATGAAGATTTTGGATCTTAATGTGTTTGGAACCCTTCTATCTTTGATCTTGTTGGAGTATGTACCAAGCAATAGATTCTTTGGGTTAAAGGGGTTGGGAATTTTAAGAACCATTTCTTTTTGTAGTTAGAAAGCCAGGAAAATTTGGCTTATACATAATAGCCATGAGACTAAACAAATAACTTGACCTAATTAGTGTTCTAGGCAACTCTAGATTATAATTGCAGAGAAGATGCTGATTGATTGTGGGAGATTACTTATATCAGTGAAACTACAGGTCCAGTTTCTCTTGAGTTGTCTAGAATGGTTGGACCAACTCACAGTTCCAAGTGTATTAGTGTGCTTGTCTTCTTTTGACTGCTCCTTCATATCCATTTCCATCTTTTGTTATGTTTATCAGTTTGCTGAGTGTGAAATGAAACCTCATTTATTTTTTCATTTCTTTTTCATTTGGTTGTCAACTGTTGCAGTTTTTCTTTTTGTTTACCTACATTTTAGATGTTTGGTAAATAGTGGTAGTCAGGTAGATTTAGAATATACAAATAATGTAATTAATTGTTTACTGTCAGCTTGGAAGAAGTCCCTTGTGAAATGTCCTAATCATCTTTGCTTGATCTTACAGATTCTAACATTTTTGTCACTAATTTGGATCATTTTTGTCAATTACTTATCATATTTATAAATGACCCAAAGCCAGTAGGTATTTATTTTTAACTTATTGGATGACATATCAAATGATAAAATCCAAAAATATCTTGATAGACTTGAACATTACCCAGTGACTGAATCTAGTAAGATTAAATTGGTCGGGGATAAATTTAAGATTTTAAAATTTTGATTTTAAAAAATCCATTCAAATGTACTGGATGGAGTTTGAAAAAGATTTGGGGGGGTTGGTATACTGCAAGCTCAATATGTATAAATAGCGTGAGATGGCAGCCCTCCAAAAGTAAGGCGTTCTTTAGATTAGAAGAGGTACATTTTTTATCCAAAACCCAAGAAGTGATTATTTTGCTGTATCTTGGCCCTTATTTGGCATCTCTCTGAATTATTATTTTCAGATCTGGGTGGCAAATTTTAGAAACAATTGAAAAATATCTAGAGAAAGTTGATTAAAGGGGTAATGGACTTCAAGATTATATTCTTAAATCCTTTCTGACTTTGCGACCACATTTGGGCTTTTCTTGGCAAAGATACTAGAGTAGTTTGCCATTTCCTTCTCCAACTCATTTCACAGATAAGGAAACTGAGCCATACAGGATTAAATGACTTACCCTGGATCATACTGTTAATAGGTGCCTGAGACCAAATTTGAACTCAGGCAGATGAGTCTAGGCCCAGCACTGTATGAACTGTGACACCTAGGTGCCCAAAGTCATACCATGTTTATTAACTCAAGAACCTTCGAGTATTTAGATGAAAATTTAGCAGGGTAAGGAGGTTGGGCTGTGGATTAGAGCCCTCTTGAGTATTTGAAGGGCCAGTCACGTGGGTGATAGATGAGATTTGTTCTTTGCTCCAGAAGAACGCCAGGGGGCAGAAGTAGAAGTAATGGGTGGATGTTGGTTATATCATGTAAAGAAAATTTTTCTAGTAATTAGAGTTGGCCAAACAGAATGGAATACCTTCAGAAGTAGTGGTTTTCCCATCACAAAGGTCTTAAAGCAAAAGCTGAATTGTACTTAACAAGAAGCATTGTAGATGAGATTTAGAAATCTTCCTAGATTCTGTGAAATGTTTTCTTTTCTTTTTTTTTTTTTCCTTTCCATATCTTTTGTACGAAAGCATTTATTAAATATGTACTATGTCAAGCACTGGAGATGTCAAGACTGTTTTTCCTGTTGTCTTCCTCTGGGAGCATATATTGTAATTACATTTAAAAGTATAAAGTATAAAGAATACTAAAAAGTATAATTTCTTTGCCTTATGTATTATCTTGGAATTACCAAAACACTTGTTGCAGTCCATTGTACCCAATAGACATTTAATATATATTTTTGATGAGTGTGTGTCCTATGACAGTTGGTATAGTGGATATAGAGCTGATTTCAAATCGAGCAAGATCCGGATTCAAGTTTTGATTCTTTTTGTTTGGACTGTGTGACCCTGGACAAGGCTTATACTATCTTAGGTAACTCTCTATGACTGAATTGCAGAAATGGTACAAACCTGCACTTAGAAAGAATTTGTTCACCTGGGTATTACCCTTGCAGTAAAAGAGTGTTAAAGCTCAAAAGTTTTAAGGTATTAAAGTTCAAAACTGCACTAAAACTTTTAGGATATCCAACATAATGGAAGAGAAAAATATTGAATGGGAACTGGTTGTTCATTTTAGCACATCTCGTGGAAATACATGCTGAGTTTCAAACTTTAATAAGATTTTTAAAAATAGAATTCAGTCATTCTTCCTTAAAAGCTTTGTTAGTTTTAGAATATGAATGCTTATATCAAACATTCTTTCAGTTGACTTCTATAACTCATCAAATGTTTATTAAGTGCTGTTAGATAGAGTGGACTAGCCAGGAATTGGGAATACAAAGGTAAAACAAAATAGTCCCTGCCTTCTCAGACCTTATGTTTGAACTATGGAGAAGTCCAAAGAGGGCCTGAGATATGCAAAGGAAAGGAAAGAGACAATACCTAGATGAGTTTTAAAAGAAGGAAGATATTTCAGTAAAAGGAGATATGCAGGAAAATCTTTAAAACTCAATTCTCTGAATTTGAGTTGTGTAACATTTTCTGAACTATTCAAAGCAGCTACTTCAAAAACATCTAACTTTAGATCTAACTTTTTCCTGGCAGAATTATTTTTACTTCTAAAATTGCTCATTTAAAAAAAAAAAGCTTAAAATCTTTTTTGCCTTTTTGTAAATTTGATCTTGCTTGAATTTCTACTATTCATGAAAGCTAAAGAAAGACAAACTACTACAGTTGGATTTATGCATTTCACATATTTAAATTTAATTACCTGAACTTATGGAAATAGAAAAAATGCTTAAAGAAATTCTCATACCTTTTATGATAGTTGCTAAGAAAACACTTCTTTTTTGTATAAGTGGTTATTTCATTATATCTATATGCAAGTATCTGAACTCTGCTCTAATTAAATAAATTTTCTTCAAAGTTTTATGGAAAGCTCTTTATTGTTCTAATTAATTTAAAGTTCAGAATATTTAAGATCATAGAATGTTAAAACAGGAATAGAATATCAATGGAATTCTAAACTTTTAGGTCTAGGAGAAGTGAAATGATTACTGAGCAAACATACAACCAAACAGCTTCATAGAGGATCATTTGTCAAGAACAGGAAGAGATCTCAGTAGTCCATCCTCCAGACTAACCCCCTCATTTTGTAGATGAGAGGTGAAGGGAAGCCCAAGTTCATGCAAGGTAGCAAGTAGAAGAATATTAAAGCTCTGTATATAGTATTAATATGGAGAAGGTAATGACAGACTACTTAAGAATTTTTTCCATGAACACCTCATATGGGATCATGAAGAGTCAGATACAACTGAATGACTGAAAAGCAAAAACAACATGGCATTAATAGAATTAAGACCATTCTCTCTTGGTTTCCCTCCTTTTCTAATTGCTGCTGCTTCTTGATGTTTTTTTTTTTTTAATTTTTCCTCTGCCACCTAATTATGGACATCCCTATAATTTCTGTTATTTGTCCTCTTCTTTTTCTTTATTCTTATTGCTATACCCTTCCATAAGCATGTCTGATATCAGAATGCCTTATATATAGCCAGAATATCTCCTTTGATCCAGTCCTTCATCTTTATCTGCTTGTTCAACATTGCCACTTGGATATCTCATTGGTACCTTAAACTCTAAATGTTCAAAACTGTCCTCTTTCCCCAAAACTTGCTTCTTCAAATTTCTGTTGGTGGTATTGTCACCTTCCTGCTGTAATCAAATTCAAAACCAAAATCATCTTTAATTCATCCTTTTCCTTTCTCAATCAGTTGTAAAGTTTTATGAGTTCTGCCTCTGTAATATGTTTTAAGATATTTTGCTTTTTGTCTACTTGCTCTCCCACAGCCCTAATTTAGAATGTTTTCAATTTCTAGATCTAAATATCATATAAATGTCCAGCATTCTAGATCTAAATAATATTGCATAGGTACTATCATCTTCCAAATGCACAAGTCTGAGAGAGTCTATATTTAAACTGCTATATAAAATCCATTCCTTTTATTTTTTTAAAATAGCATAATAGAGTTGAGTTTGATTTCATTTGTACTTTATAAGTGCCTCCTCCCTTTGATTGCTTGTTTGACTGGAGTGATACCCAGATAATAAATCTTCATTTTGCTCCTAGAGATGTCTCTAGTTATTTTATTATATGGTGGTCACTCACCTGAGACACACATTTTTGGGGACTCATCCAGAATCATGTGATTTGGTAAGTGGGCCAGCTCTCGGGTGCTAGCAGGATGGCACGCTGCCCTGTTTTAGGCAGCCCATGAGTTTCCAGGGCTTCTCCTTGCTCTCCAAGGTAAAGTGGCCTGAGAGACTCAGGGCAAAGTGAAAATAAACTCCATGGCAAAGATCTGACTGCCCCCTACTAGTTGGTATGAGGACAAAACAGTCAAGCAATTGGTGTGCATCCCACCCAAAAGGTTAAGACCTTTGAGACCCTTGAGTCAAGGGTTACAGACTCTGGAGGGGTGCCCTGGACAGGATAGGCCTTTTTGGATGACTGGGGGCTGGGTGGACTCCAATGTGGATTGGGAATGTAGAACTTAGATTCTATTCAAATTAAGATGGGTTTGGCTCAGTCCAAGCCACCCTCCTCGGAGAATAACAAATAAATGCCAGTAGATAGTCCCTTGGGAAATAAGTAACTGGAACAAGCTGTTCCAAAATATGGGGAAGAAGCAAGAAAAAGATAAGATATTGTTGTTTTGTTTGGGGCAACAAAGATATTGGTGGAGGCACTTATTTGGCCTAAATATGACTCCCCTGAAGAAGACTGGCTGTGTAAAGAATCTGTTAATCTAGAGGAGGCAGTATATACAGGACTATGACTTTCTGGTGCCTAAGTAATGTTAAGCAAAGATCAAAGTGAAAAGGGGCATGAGGAAAAGGAGGAGACTACAAAGACACAGCCATGGACCCACTTTTGTCTCTCCCTCTTCCATACATATTTCTACTCCAGGAAGTCCAGGCCTGAAAGGGGAGGAGAGAACTTAATGCAATTAACCCCGCCCAGGCCACATTGGGGATCAGATTCAAAGGGATATCCAAAATTAACTCCTTCCAGATCCTAAGACTCCAAATATTAAATTGTATCCTGTAAGAGAAGTTCCTTTGGCTCAAGAAGGCATAGGATATGTGAATGCTTCCCTAAGTATCACAGAAGTTAGGAACTTTAAGAAGGAAATGAGGCCCTTAATAGAAGATCCCACTGAGCTAGCAGAACAATTTGACCAATTCCTGGGGCCTAATCTTTTTACCTGGGGAGAACTTATGTCTTTTGAATACTCACCTCATAAGAAGAGAAAGGTCTAATTAGAGGT